>JAEUWR010000727.1:0-116814 GCA_018524895.1 Podaxis sp. C-F-101400
TAGTCTGGAGAGGGGATAATTTCCCTTTCCTCCATTATTATCAGTGTGGCTGCTGCCACTAGGTGGTGATTCTGATGCATTATCATGTTGATGCTGAATCCTATGCTCTCTGTCTTGGCCTGTTTCCTACTGTCTCCCTTGCCTCCTCTCATAGTGTCTCCTCTTTAGTTTTCTTCACAGACTCTATTGTGTCTGCTAAAAGACTATTTTCTTATAACCCTCACAGTGCTCATCAAGACTCTTGCTGTCACTCCTCTTCTTCAACAGTGGCTCTCACATTCTCCACTTAATCACATCCACTTTTAGTCCATTCCTTTGTCAGCCAAATGGTCAATTCATTTCTAAGTGCATCAACTTGCCAAGTCACTCCAGTTGCTCAATAACTGTTGCCAACCTTACTGCACATCCCTCAGATTTGTTTGCAACCATTATACCACCAAGTGTCTCCTTCACTGGAAGACCTTGATGAATGATCCCTCCTATCACAGTCATTGTTAGGATGGTCCTTATCACTGGTCACCTATACTTAAGCTAGGGGGCAGCTATCTCACTAGATAGTTTGCAGAGGTGCTAGGATCTAGCAAGAAGGATATCAATAAGAAGGTGGTGAGGCAAGTGTCCAATTAAGCACACTCAGAGGTTGAACATCTATCAGTTGAGAATATGACCAATAGAGCATTAACTACTATACTGATTGATAACTAATATCAATTACAAGTCAAAGGCAAAGATTTGAGAGTGATTTAAGAATATAGGAAGCTTGCACTTCCAGGTACATGAGTGGCTATTTAAGCTATACTTCTAATATCCTAATAGAGTAACTATAATGAAGTACTGCTGCATGTCCAAAAGTCAATAGAAGTGTAGCTATGGAGTGGAGAGATATGAGAATGGAATAGAGACAGAAATAAAACTAACTACTACAAGAATAGATCAAGTCTAAGAATAGATATGAGATGGGACAAGGTGAGAGAGATGAGACAGATAGTCTGTGAGAAGAAAGGAAATTATTTACAAGTCCAGATATACAGTCACAAGTCCATAGCTAGGTGGAGGTGTCCACCAGTAGAGTTGGAGGAGTAGGAGTCAGGAGATGAGGCAGAGCTGGGAACTGTGAAGTTCCCTATAAGCAGTGAGTCAGAAGAGTCTGACTTGTGGATGATGAGCATGCTACAGTGTGGGGACAATGATGAGGATGACAAAGAGTCAGCTGCAATGATGTATGGTAGAGGATAGGAAGGTGGATCAACTGCAAGTTCTTCAGGATTTGATTCATCAATACCAGGGACATTGGAGTCAACAGAGTACAGAGGTGGAAGCTGCATATGACAGGGAGGTATTGCTAGAGGAGCATTGGAGTTAGGATCAGCTCAATAGACTTTTACTTCTCAGAAGTAGAGTCCATATGCAACTTCATACTTGATAATATGCAGAACAACTTCCAGCAGACACACCATGTAGGGGTGGAGGAATACTATTGGCTCTTCTGTATATGGGATCATCTTCCAGCTGTGGGCCTAAGTGGAGTCAAAGTTGTTATGGATCATTTGGACATATAACCTAGCAGGGTCAAAGATGTGAGTGAAGGGAGTTTTCTCCCAAGTGATGCATAAGATCTTGGTCATCATCCTGTCAGTGGAGTAGAATAGTGGGCCAGGAGTTGGCAGGTCTTCTGAAAAAAGAGATGTGTGGCCAGGGAGGCAACAGTTGGTGGATGCTTCATTGCAATAGCATGTTGGGTCTTTGGTTGGCATACTGGTATCTTGAGTGGTGTGGTGGGAGGCACTGTTGAGTCCAAGCTTATGGACTAATGCATGATAGATAATGTTGTGCTAGTGGTTACTGGTAAGGTTCATAACAGTCATGGTTGGCTCCCTCTTAACAATGCAGCTGACCAACCTCTTGAGCCCAAATATGCCAATAGTGGAACTTGGCTCAAATCTCCCCTTGGCAAAAACCCTCAGCTATGCACATGCTTTACTAGATGCATCACCAATCACACACTCATTGGTGCCTTTCGACAGCACTTCTTCCCTGGGTGCCACGTCATTTCATGTCCATGTAGTTAAGCACTTGAAACCTATGACTACATCATCAATAGTGAATGCCCTTGCTTTTACTATCTGATTGGAGATTGTTCTGGTTTCTATTGGGTTATCAACTTCTTAGAGTGTAATCTGGTAGCCTTTTTATTTGCTGACTAAATTCAAGGACCAATTACTCAATAAGAGTTTGCCACTCACTACCTCACTTGAAAAGAGTGACTTGTACTCAATGGAGCCCCAGATGTTCACTGAAGGACTGTTTTCTTCCTTCTTGCCTTGTAATTAGCTCCCTGCTCTTACTTCTCTCCCATTTCAAATTATCTTGATTACTTACACTACTTGATTAAGTTAGTTCCTTTGCTCTCTTTTTCTCTCTCTTATATACAGTAGGCAACTCCCTACTCTTCTCTCTCATCTCTTTCAATTTTCTTTCTCTCTTCTTTTCTCTATTTTCATGTTGGGACTGCTATCATGCACCCATTTGTAGTAGCTAGTCTATTACAATAAACTCAGATTTTTTTTAAAAAAAAGAGGGAGGATGAGTAATGGGTTTTTGGAAGGAAGAAATGAAATGTTTCTTTTTGAACTCTACTAAAATTCTCAAAGCATTCTTTGTTATGTTTTCTTCATCTTTCCAAGTATTGTCCAAATTCAGATAACCTTTTCAGTGGATAAGATAGGAAGTATGGCTTCAGCAGGATTTATAGTTAATTATAGATTTGATTTCATGTTCTTCTTGGCTATCTATTAATTCAGGCTGAGAAGGCTTGGATTCAGTTATATTCTGGTCAGTCTTTTTGTATTGTTTCAGAAGAGAAATGTGGAAAGTAGAGTGGAGTTTCCATGTGGTTGGGAGAGTGAGTTCATATATGAGAGGTCCTTTTCTTTTCTTGATTATGAAGGGATAGCATGGATAGAAGTGCTTTGTCAGCAAGATGGCTATATCTTTGAGTGTCTTTGTTTTTGTAGTCAGTAGTACTGGTATCCCTTTTGTAAGTCTGTGGTTCACCATGGACAAAATAGTATCACAGCCCTCAGTGGTCTCAGGTAGTCCTGTAACTAGGTCTATGGATATGTTTGCAAAAGGATGTAATGATGGTGATGGGTCTCAGGGGTGAAAAGAAGAGTGATTGGGTCTTCTGTCAATATTGAATTGTTGACAGATATAGTAGCCTGTGACATAGTTTCATATGGAATCTTGTAGGCCTGGCCAATCAGTTTCTGTGCAGACATAACAGATTGTTTCATCCACACTGGGATGTCCTGTGGAATGGTGATTGTGATGTCTAGTGAGGATCTTCCACTTTTCATCTAATAATAGCTGTGTTATTCCCTCCCCATAATCATTTATGAACCTTCACACCATATGCCTTACAACCTTTATGCTTTACCACCTTCCTGTCATGTTTGATCCATTTCCTTTCTAGTTAGTCTTGACTTGTATAAGTAGTATACTTGGATGTCATAGACAGGCAAGTTCAACCTTAATGAGTGTTATATAGTAAATGAGTGATGGCTCAAAACTAAGTTTACTGTTAAGTGGCTACATTTCTTTATCCTTGTAATGAGTCTCCCTCATCTTTGGTATCTCTCTAGCATTCATCCTATGGAGTCTGTAATTACATTTGAGTTTGCTGTCTAGAGATAACATGAATTACTACCTGGGATTAAACTGCTGTAAAAGAATCAGTGGAGTAGGCCCTTCAGACCTGTATGGAACAAGGCTCCCCTACTGTAAGGGCATGCCCTTACACTTAATTTGAAAATCAAGTAACCCATGTTGCTGTATTATATTTTGATACCATTCTTGTTTACCCATCACTCCATCATATATTTGTACCTACTGTTTATTAGGGCACTTTGGTTGTCAGGGACAACCAACCTTTGCTTGTGCCATGTAGTCTCCCAATAAATGGGTTTGAACTATTTGGCATGAGTGTGAGGTCTCTCAACCATAAAGCCAGAAGCTTTACATTTTTTTAGTTCACCGAGTGGACTAACGCACAAGCAAAAATGCCCTACAACACCTAAACACTGTGTACATGTGGCAATCAAAAATGACAATGCCCAACAAGCTTCTGAAGATAATACTTCCCCACAGGGGTGAACAGAAGAAGATAGAATGTCAGAAGAAGAAGAGTTAAAGACAAGAAAAGAAGACATAGCTGAGAGAGAGCTATCAAGAGGAACAGAGGCATCCATAGCTACAGCTAATGATACAGGAGAAGAAAAAGTGAGATCATGAGCACAAGATGCATTTGCAAGATGGATGACCATCACACCATCCTTAGATGGGTCAGGACATTTGATGAATTTGATTTGGGCATCAAACAAATCCAGCAGACACTGGCCAGGTTTAGTGCCAGGATGGAGGTGCTGAAATCAATCAGACACTAGTTGGGCATCAGATATGAAGTCAAGTGCTGTTGAATGGGTTTTAGAAGAATGTGCATCTAGAGGGTCAATATCATATGTGAGGAGTTTTAGGGGGTGGGAGGGAGGGAGAGTATGGAATCAAAGAGAGCATCTCTTCACAAGTTTGAATAAGTGTAACTGAATGGGGATAAGGCCAGCAATAGCCTCAACCCCACTAGTAGGTGTTGTTCTGAATACACCAGTAATCTACAAGGTGGGTTGTCACTACATATGTTGGAGGGATTTGATGAGTCCTCTGTACCTGGCAACTCATCCTTCCTTCTATACTAAATGCTAGCTCTTTTTCAATTAACAACTATACCAACATCAAGCTGACATCATCACAGCTAGAAAGCTTCACAGAGCTCCTCCACAGAGACTCTCTAACCAGAGGAACTGATGGCAACTCCATTGCAACATCTCCCTCAGACCACCTTGAGTCCACCAGTATCCAGGATGAACCATCACCAATCACTAGCATGAACCCCTTCTACCACATCCAATATACAGCCCCCATTCAATCATCTACAATACCTACTACCAGCCCAATGCATGCCAATCTTCCAAACTATACAGTGAGTATTCTAGAAAATGAGAACTATCAGAGTTTCCTTCAGTAAGCCCTTGCTATCATTTCCCAAAGGAATCCAGATAGCAATCCACAGAGACAGTACAATTGAGTGTTGGACTCATGATCACCTAGAGATCCCCTCCATATCACTGATTTATATAACCCCTCAAGTAATGTCTACCCAACTGCCACTGCACTCATCTAGGCTACTAGATATTCTAGTACCCCAAATGTACTCACCATGGCCACTCAGAGAGGTTGGAACCCTCTCACTCCCAAACCAGGAGATGAGTTATGGTTCAATTTCTGAGATGTCACCATCTGAGCATCCCAACCCATCTATAATGTCTCTTCACAGTATCAAACTAGACATCAGGTCAACTACACAAAGAAGCTTGTCTGACAGGTCTGTACTTTCCTTACCACCACCTCAACTGCAGAGGCCACCTCTCTCATTGTCTTGTTCCAGTTATATTATGGAAACAATACACTGCCAAACACCTCCATACTACAATTCTTCTCCTCCACTCATGCCTAATGCACAGAGATGGATCAAGTATCTCAGCCTTGAGAGTCCAGTACAATAGATTCTAGAAGCCAAACATGAGTTACATCAGAGAACTACCTCTGGCAGTACCAGTGAGAACAAGGAATCCTTATTGCTGAGGAAAGAGCCTATTCCCACAAATCACATACTAACCCAGTCAAACAGAAGCCAGACATCTCAACCTACCTAAACCTACCAACCCTCATAAACATCCTCACCTTGCAAGGTGACATGAATCCCACTACCTATTACCCCAATTGGGAACAGCACATTTGACAGTGTACCTTACCTCTCATTGTCACTAAATTGTTACCACCCAATCTCCTCAAGGTGTATGCTCAGGGTTGCTAGCTGTCTTGGAGTAGGACACATTGCTTCTGATTGCCCTAACCACTAGTGTCAATTTTGCCAAGGACAAAATCATCACTCTTGGCAATGCACTTAACATCTCCAGACTCCTATCATCCCCTTTCATTATTAGTCTCCCATCAATGGCCCTACATATGAAGAAGTGAAGAAACATGTCCACTTTCTCACCAATGCTCTCACCTTAAGTCAGTGAGGACCACAGAACATGCTTTATAAAGATGCCTTCACCATTATTCCTAAACCCAATTCTTGCAACAAGAGTCTACCAGAGAACACTACTACTGAGTATACCTTTAACCCTGTCATGAAGTAAACTGAAGGATGTCTCATTGCTGTCAACAGTCTCCCTATTCCCAACCAACCTAAGTGCCATCTCACTGAGGTTGACACTTGTTATAGGTAGATCAATCCAGAGTTTGATCCTTCAAAGAGGATAGTGTTACAAATGCCAGTCTCTTTCATCTCTATGTCCATCTTTTACTCTATTGTCATCCCACCTCTTGCTCTTTGTCCACCAGCTCCTATTACACCTCAGCCATTGGCCATGTCCACCAGCTCCTATTACACCTCAGCCATTGGCCATGTCTTGCTTCTCCAAGTTGTACTATACTTAGCATTCAGACTCAGTGTTACTGAATATGGACTATTCCCTCATTCAAGTAATCTACAATCTTACCTCAGGTTGGTCTAGTATAATTAGAACACTAAAGTAGTTATGAGAATTCTCAACTGGGACATGTAGAGTAGTATTGCTTGTCTATTAAAGTAGCTCATAAAGTAAGTAGAACTTAGCTTTATAACTGATTATACATTGCACAAGAATAGGAGTTCTCTCTTCTCTCCTATCTTCTTGCTGTGTGAGAGCTCTACCTGCCTTGACAGGATAACTGGTGTAACCACTACATCACTGGAGGGGCCTATGACCTTACAAGTTGTATCCCTCCTAGTGACAGTCCCTGTGAGGTCCCCAAACAGCCTCTAGTCCTTTATAGATGGACAGGTACTCTTAACAATCTTAATAGTTTCAGGCTTTCTTAGGACAGTATCTCTCTGCATTGGTGCAATGTCCATACCATGCCTAAGTAACAGAGTGGCCTGTGGTGTTGTGATAGAAGATGTCATGACCCATCATGCTGATGGTGGTAAACACTCCACAATTGCTGGCACCAGGAAAATGAGTCATGTGTATGTCAAATACTCAGTGTCCTTTACATCAGGCCTATCCAACTTCTTTGTCAACTCCATTACCTCATCTAACTCCCTTCCCAATCCTTTTCCTCCTCTACCTTAACTTTCTTCATTCTAACCTCCCTCTTTTCTGTGCTCTTCCTTTTCCCCTTTCTCCTCCTTCTGTCCTCCTCATCACTGGTATTTTCTTCATCTGATTCCTCCAACTCCTCCAATTCCTCTAATTTACTAGAATCACTATCCTACTCTGACCTCCTCCTTCAAATCCTATCCCTTTTCCAACCTCTTCTCAGTCTCTACTCCAACAGCTCTTTAACTTCATCTCCATCAACACTATCCTTCACATAAATAAACCTCCCCACTTCAATGACCTTATCAATTGATGGCACTTGTATGTGATCAAAGGTATAGTCCACTGTCTGCAATCTGAGGTAAATGGCTTTGCATGCTGACAACAGAAGTCCTTTCCAGAAATAGCAATCATAGTCATTAGTATTGACCTTCCTCTCCTTGACAAGGTACATCACAATTGGCCAGAACTCCCAATAATATTTATTTAGGTCATCTTCATTGTTGATGAATTTCATCAACTTCTTGAGGGCATGCCACTTGCCTTGCACAGACTTGGAGAAGGTTTTCAAAATCTTCTTCAATGCTGCATAGTCTGCCCCATACCCATCCAACACCTTCTATAGCCTCTTCATCTTTGTGTCTGCATAACAAACCACCACCTCCACCTTCTCTGCCTTATCCAACCCACAAAACCTTGCCAACTCCTCAAACTGCTCAAAGAACTCATCCAACTCCTCTGGATGTTGTGAATCACACTCAGGTGCTTTCTTGCTTCCCAGGGCTGGCATTTCTGCCATCCCTGGTGGCACTGCAGGTGTACTCATTGTCAACATTGCTACTGGTGCCTGGCTAAGCAACTCCTTCTGTGCAAGTCCTCATAAGGTCTCCTCCATACTAGTTGCCAACTTTAATACATCTTGTTAACTCAAAGTGTGTCTTTTGCCCTTATCCTTCTTCTTTGGATTTGGAGGCTCCAAGGGGCTTTGTGAATAGGAGGCTGCTCAAGTCTTCAGTATGTTGTCAGGCATGATGAGATGTGATACGAGGGCTAAGTGGTGTCAAAGACAACACTTCCCCATCAGTGGATCCAAAATGTAGGGCAGGTGTTGGGTATGAGGGAAGAGAGAGATGATGATGAGAGAATATAATAAATTTTATTTGCATCGACAACAAGTGTAAGTAAGTGAAAATGGTAAAAAAATCGTCACTACTCTAAGAGGCCGCACTTCTACAGCTAACTAAACTAATTCAATCGGGAGAAAATTCGACAAAATTCCTATGCTACGAACGGGGAATGGAGGGCCTGTAAGGGTCCAGGAACAACGTTTGAATCATCGGCAAACGAAAATCATAAACAGTAAACAATTAACATGAATAGAATTGTGCGAAATAAAGAAAATGAACCATGCAAATGTCTTCGCGTCGAACATACCGATCTACATGTCGTCCTTGTTGTAGCCGTTTCCATTCCCCCTACATGAAGACATTGTTTATAATTATGCCACATGCTATTCTTGCGAGCTGGGGATCATCACTCTTGTGTGAAAATCGGGATGTGAAGGAGTACGGGATCGCTTGCCCTAGGATTGTGTGATCGAGGTGACAACATTTATAGCCTGATAATAATGCTAACACAGAAACTGCATCCAGATCCATTTTCAGCAGTGCTGCGGATACAGCACAGTCAAAGATAAGGCTCACAAGGGATTATGACGGAACACGGATGGCAAGGTATGCTGATACCCCTTGCCACCCCATTCTTGAATCATCTGGAGATGACCTTACAGTGGTATAAGTGGGGACTCGTTTTCCTCCGATGAAGAGATGCGTGGAATTCTTGATGACCTGGCAACTCGGTCGAAAGCTCACGGATCAGGTGATTGGTAATCACAAAAGACGCCAAGAATGGAACCGGGCATGTCCCGAGAATGCAGACGGAGTCATCGATGTGTTAAGATCAGATAGTACCACAACCAAGCCCTTGAGCTCATAGTGACGCCAATCATCAGTCCGAAGGACAACACCCCGGGCCTGTTTGGTGATGTTTTGGGATCCATCCCCCAAGCTATTTAGCTGTGATGTAGGTTGCAAAGTTTATCTACGACCGTAATCGACCTGCTATCGACGACACATCCTACTCCTCCGTCTGACCACAAACGTTGGTGAACGCCGATGTCTCGTTATCACGCATCAAATCTTTCACATTCTCTATCCCCAGACGACCCGGATCAAGAGGTAGCGTTCGCCAACGCTGCAATCGCCCAAATAGATGGCGAAATCTTGGACCTACAACGAAAGCGCGTATCCTGGCTTCGCAGACTGAATCAGTTGCAAGCTGCTACTCGTGTATTCCCTCCAGAGATCCTTTCCACTATCTTTGAAGCTGCCTATAAATCAACCAGCAGGTATTCATATACCCATCATTACTTTGAATCACCCCCCCCACATACCCTTCAGGTGCTGAAGCTTGGCGCGGTTTGCTCCCAGTGGCGAGACGTGGCATGGTCAACACCTCGTTTGTGGATAGACATCATCACGCCGAAGTCTATCACTCTACCTTACATCGATCTTTTAAATCTCCAATATAAAAATGCCGGAGGGCATCCAGTGCACGTCCACTTCACGAACTTCTACTCGTCGGATTCTCTGGGGAGGGAGATGATCTCTATCGTGTTTCAGAGGGAGGCGGCCAAATTGGGGTCATTGACGATGCCCCAAAACGAGCACTCTTTCTGGCCTAGCATTGTATCCGATTTCAATACGATTTCCTTCTCCAGACTGCGGTCGCTACATCTTGCATATCACCGGCGTATCCAACCAAATTTCGACTTCATTTTTCCCTACTGCCCTGAGCTGCACAAACTCCACCTCGATGGCGAGACGGATTGGCTCACTTTCAAATTTCCTTGGTCACAAATCACGGTTCTCCGACTTTCAGTGATGACATCATCTCTCTCTCTCAAACTCATACTCCAATGCCGCCACCTGGTTGAGCTACATTGCTCGAGCATCCATCACGACTCAGTGACTGCACCTGCATCCCAGGATGCGATTGATATGACCCTTCTCGAGACCCTTAATTGGCAAGGTGCAATCCCTTGCGCTTTTCTCACCCGTGTTCGTTGCCCCGCTCTCCACCAACTCAATTGGGATGTACGTCCATCCCCACCTCGCGAGTCCTACATGCAATTCTTCGCCAGCGCGAGACGCCTCGCTATCCTCAATATTCGTTGTGATTCACCGGATATCAAAGAGATTTTATACGTCATCCCATACATCCAGACCATCCACATCCTGTCGAGCTACAATGGTAAATACGTCGTCGAATTCCTCCACTCCCTCACAATCGCAAGCAATGGGACACACCACCTTCCATTACTCAAGGTCCTCTCGATCTCTGGTTTAAGGACTCCTGACTGGCAGATGGCGGCCGCGGTTACCCAAATGCTGGAGTCGCGTTGGAAGTTGAATTGTTTAGGATCTAGAATAGGATGCGGTCTGGAATATTTTAGTCTTGATTATGCTGACCTCAGAGAGCAGATGAACTGGACCACCGCGCAGAAGACAACTTTGAAGAGGCTGGCTGTCGAGGGATGCGGTGAGATGATGATAGCGAGGGAGGGGGTGAAGGTTCCATGGTTATAATTCAGCGCTTCTTTAAGGTTTCCAACCTGCTTCCCGCTCCTATTTGACGTCATACGTTTCGCATACTACTGTATTCTGTAATTGAATTGCTGTAGCCGCACCTCTCTTAATTTAAACATACTATTCACTCTTGACGAGTTTACATTAGAAGTCAATGATGTCTAGAATAAAAACATGCACTTGTTGTCTCTACTTAGCTGCTCATTTGTTCTTCTTGTTCCATTTGTAGGCTGTATCAGCCTTACTATTTCACAACATATTAGGTTTTCCGAACACGCACCTGGCGACTCGGGATGAGTTGAGATCTCATTTGCTATTATTTGAAATGCATGTCGTTAACGCGAATATCGAGTCCGAATCGAAACGTACAACCTCTCAGCCAGCCCATCTAACAACACCCAGTACCCAGAAGGAGGTATTGACCGGTCGTTCTTTGCGAGCAACGCTCATGCTTTTCGATGAATAAACTTCGCCCCCCAATCTCCAATATACGCCCTCTCTGTCGAGGTCCTTACCGAAATCTTTTCACCATATTGCCCTTGTTCAATTTGTAGAACCACCTATCACGGTGACGCATCTGATAGAGCTTGGGGTACATGCTGCCATTGGTGTTCCACGACATGTACGTTCGTCCAAGCCGTTGGCCTGGGCTGTTCTCGGCTATATCGTAGCGAGAAGAGAGCACAAAAATGGCATGCACAGTTCTCCTGAGCTTGTTGGGATCGGTTAGCCCAGCTGGAGGAGTCGCATTCTGGTGACAAATGTAAAATGGGATGGGCTGGGATGCCAATGTGTTCAATAAACCCTCGGCAAAATCAGGAGAAGTACGTTGCAGATGGAGGAACTCAAAATCGTCTGATGAATTCGATGTATAATAGCCCAAGTATACAGAGGTACGGTTTCCGCCTTCCCCTCCGCTCTGGAATGATACATGTGTCATTCGCAGGATCAGATACCGACTCGATACGACTGATCTTCTCTCATTCTTTGCATAACTTACTCATGTATTTGGCCCCAGCCCCAGTACCCGAAATGGTAGGGCACCCAAGAGCAATCGTATCTTATGGTGGGGCGGTGATTCCAGCTTAGCGAATCGAACCGTCATGGACAAACGCTGATGAACTGGTTGACGGTGCGACGATTGCCATATTTGTCGTATTGATTTAAAAAGCATGCTCCCCGGTATCCTCTACGCCCGGACCTTAGTACGACAACTGTTCATCCACCAAGTATTACACTGCTTTGTCTGCCCAGAGCCTAAGGATTATAAGAACGCATAGCAGAGACCTAAGCTTTACGTGAACATTATTACCCATATTGATCATCAGTGCTCTATACGAGCGGGAGTGATCAACCTAAGAGTCTGGAAGGGGTTTACCTGCAAAACACGATGAAAATTTCTCAGTAGCAATTTAGGAAAGTCTATAACACCTCGGCGCGTCACACGAACCTGATCCCGAACCAACAAATCCATCCACTATACGTAACCACCTACCAGGTACGGTATGCAAAGGCAATCCCGAAGACCTAGAACATGGCACGCCGACCGAGAGAGCGGTCTGTCATCCTTCCAGGCTCATGCACCACCGCACACCACACTAGAAGCTTCATTTCAGGACCCACAAGGTGCCGGCAAACAAACATTCCACCAAGTGCGCATAGTGCGTGGCAGGTGAAACGCAACACTTCACGGGAAGGGCACTTAGAAATAGCGAAAGTAGCGCAGGGGTAACCAATCGGCTAGATGTGGGACTTGACTTTGGTTCCGAAGGGACAGCGCGTTGCAGGTGGTGGTTAGAACCCTAGAAGTAGCGTCATGGAACGTGGAATATGAACGGGTCGTCTAGTCCTGATCTGGGATTGGGAGAGCAGGTGAGTGGAATATGAAATTCGCCGAGGGGAAGGTCAGAGTCGGGATCCTGGCTCACGAGTTTTGATCTTGACACTAGCAAGGTGAAGAGATCGCCGAGCTGATAATCGTTTTTTTGGTGTACGTCAAAGCGCATTGAACAGGTAAGGTGAAGGTAGCATAATAGAACATAGAAAGATCTGCTCCGAGTGGACGGGATGCAGATGATACTGAAGTTGAGAGTGATTCCTGAAAGCAAATGCTCGATTAGATCCCGAGATAATGCATCTAATGATTCAGACCGAGAGTACACGAGCCGGGATTGGTACATAGCGAAGGTCCTTCAGTCGTTGCCCGTCCAGAGTCAAACAATTCCGGCACTTTCAAGCGCTCAACTCCTATAATCACCGTTGATCCTTACGTATTCCTGTCCAAACCCGTCAGCAACGCTCACAAAGCAAAAATCCATCGGAAAAAAAGTTCACTCACATAACTAAAATCACACGTCCAATACGTCGCCTCGCCATCACCTCCCATACCCAAGTCCACAACGATTTCAATATCCTCCAAACTCAAGATCCTCTTTGCGCGATCCTCGTCCACTTTCTCCGGCTCGCCGTTAACAAGCACGGGGAGAGCCGGAGTACCGTCTGGAGGAATGAAGGTCACGGAGACCTTGGTCGGATCAATTTCCAGTGCGATTGGTATGTGTGCTGTGGGAGCAGAAGAAGGGGAAAGAGGAACAGAGCCGGTTGCTGCGAGAATGCGACCCCAACTAATAGCACGGGTATCGTCATGTTTGGATCAAAATGGAGGAAGGGTGTCGGATTGAGGAACAAAGATGGAGAAACAGACGCGAAGAAGCGTTGTTGAATAGTCAGCAACTGCTATTATTATTGTGGTGGAATAAAATAAACGTGCTTACTTGGCGTCTTCCCCGTATAAGGCCGTTTTCACAAGAGCAGATGTTGATATTTTGGAGGCAATAGCGTGTGCGTCCTTGTAGCTTGGCGCACCCTAAATAGAGTGAGATGTGAATCTTTAGTTGGTAAGTAGGAAGAACATAGCGGCGCATACCTTGACAGTAACAGTGACAAACTTAGTCGCACCTTCCCCATCTCGCACGACCAACTGCGCCAGATCTGCCGCGAAATCCGTCAACTCTTTCTTGAACACTTCATAGGCATCATGATCAGTTTCTTCATCAATCTCGTGCACACGTCCGTCAGATGTAGGAGCAGCGGCACCGTTGGCGAGAACAATGATAGTATCGTTCGTGGACATGTCACCATCAACACTAATAGAATTGAAGCTCCTATCCACAGCATAAGTAAGCGCGTTTTGCAAACTGCGCGGAGAAATCGCCGCGTCCGTCATGATACATCCGAGGAGTGTTGCGTGAAGTTGCCGAGAGGAAGACGAGAATAAAGTCGAAGCCGGGCCCATGTCAGGATGAATCATACCAGCGCCCTTGTCCATCCCAGCCATCCGATACTCAACGCCATTGATCGTGAATACGCGAGACCGCAATTTTGGGAATGTGTCGGTGGTCATGAAGGCCTTGGCTGCGCGTTCCCAGGCGGAAAAGTCGGAACCAAGTGAATCAGCAGCGCGATGAATGCCAGCGATGATGTCGGCGATGGGAAGGTTCTGGCCGATAACACCGGTGGACATGACCAATGCATCATACTCGTTTTCGTCTGTGGGTGCATTGTTGTTTGGCGGGAGAAGAGTTGTGGTGTGCTTAACCATAGCCCATGCATCTTCGAGGCCCTGTTTACCGGTGACGGCGTTGGCACAGCCGCTGTTGACGACCAAGGCGCGGGCTCTACCGGTGTTACATGCGAGAACATCATTGGAGACGACGACTGGGGCAGCCTTGAAGGCGTTGCGGGTGAAGCAGGCCGCGGCAGATGTCGGGTGTGGCGATGTTGAAAGGATGAGGCCGAGGTCAAGCAATTCTTTTTTTTTCTTCACGCCAGCGTGGATTCCGGTGAGCTTGTACCCGGCAGGAAACGAGTTGTCTGGCAGAGGTTTGTGCAGATGGGCCTTGGAGGGCACAGAGGAGACCCAGCGGCGGAAGACAAGGGCCATGATTGTGAGGAAAATAAGAGAAAAAGACAGGAATATATTCGATAGAGCACATTGTGCTATTTGCTATTGTACACGCATGTTTCCGCCCTTCTGCACGTCTCGCGCGAGCAAAACACACGCAGAAGCACGGGTTCCGTCTGCCATCGCTCCGTTACTCCAGACACCGGATTTACGGCAGCCAGAGTGCAGTCCGTTGACTGCGTCGACGGTCAGGAAAAAACACACAACAAAAAAAAAATGCAATTGTACATTACGATCACGTGAACCAACGTCATCCCCGGCCTCTTAACCTCTAGATCTGGATGTCATAGGCGCGTTTAGATAAACTCTGTCGCGGGTTGCACCCCATCTCATTATACTCGGCGGAGATACACCTCCCATCTGGGCCTGTAACATCATATCCCCATTTCTGCCCATATCTCGTACCTAGTCATGTACAGATAGGTATATAATACACCTCACCTCTCAGTCCTTCAGCAGCACAAACACATCCTCTTCTCATCCCAATGGCTATTGGAAAGCTCTCTAACAAATCTCTCTCTCACCAATCCCTCGAGGACGGCGTCCGCAGCGTTGTCACCGAATTTCTCTCCAAATGCAAACACACTGCACACGTCCCATATCCTGCCAGCGCCGCCATCTTTGAGCGCGAGTGCTGGGTCGAGGCCTACCGTCGTGGCTACGATATGTCCTACCTCACAAAACACCTTCACGTCGGTGTCCTCGTTTCTAATGCTGCCTACTTCTATCAGTCCCACGAGCTCAAGCTCTACATTGCATACTACACTGGTCTCATGCTCTGTGTCGACGACAACTTCGACTACCAGGCGGACGGCATTATCCATTTCATGGAACGCTACCAGAGGGGCGAACGCCACCCTTCTGACGTACTGAACAGCATTGCCGACCTCCTCTCAGAGACCTCGACGTTCTTCGATCCCGTCGCTACCAACCTGATCATGTGTGCTTCGTTCTCATTTATGAACGCTATGGCTATCGAACATATGACTGCTGGCATGAAGGTATTAGCTCCAGTTTGCTTCCATCCTTCTTTGTGCTAATCAACTTTTCGCAGTTGCCATCGGAGGCGAAACGATATCCCGATTTCCTGCGTCTCTTCTCCGGTCTCTCCAAGGCCTACTCAACCTTCATCTTCCGTCCATCCGTCAGCCCTGCCAAATACATTCACGCTTTTCCAGAACTCGAAATTATCATCAACTACGTCAAGTGTGTATTTCGTCTCCCATAACCGCTTTGTTCTCGCTAACATCTCTCTCAGTGATATTACATCTTTCTATAAAGAGGAGCTCGCAGGCGAGCAAGAAAACACCGTTTCCCTCCTGGCGAAACTCAACAACCGCTCCAAGCTCGAGCAGCTCCGTGTCTTTGCCGACGATGTCGTCGAAGCACACCGCCGCACCTGCGCTATCCTGCAGGACAGGAAAGATGCTTATGACGACTACATGCTCTTCTGGTCTGGATACGTTCCATTCCACGCTGCATCCAAGAGGTACCGGCTTTCTGAACTCGGCATTCACTAAATTCGCCCCTTTCTTCGCTTCCTTTGCTCTCTCCTGCCCTTTTTACCATGACCCATATGGCATCTTGGAGGACTTGTTACATATGTCACATATGTCCCTTAGGAATTAGTATTTCGTCATTCACTGATATATCTTCTTATTCAATATTTTCGTAGTAGTTTTATTCTATACATGCAGACCTCCTTGACCCACCTTTCTTCCGGTAATTTTTTCGATAGCGTATGATATGCTGTCCATTCCGCAGTACTATTTGTGTCTCCTCATGTTTCATATCTTACAATATCTACCCTTACTTAGCACTGTACCAAAACACTCCGTCAGAACCCTTGTGGCTTGGACTATATTCCCTTTGAGATATAATTATTCCATACGCGCTTATATCCCTGCAAGTTTGTAACTCCGATAATCCTATTGTCCCTGCCTTATCTAGTGTTTCCTCCGGGAGAAGCGAGCTCAAGATAGCACTCGGTCCTCGCATACCGTCCGGCATGTGCGTTTCACATCCTTCATGTGGCTCCAACAAACTTTGGACTCCGACCGCAGAGCATTTAGGCTACACAGTAGCCTCAAGTTGCGCAGCAGTGCGCCCTTTACGAGACGTAAACATATCACTTCCATTATCTAATCGCTTCGAACATCCCATTTGCCGGTAAGAAGGGCAATTCCCAGTTCCACAAATTCTGAGTTTGACCTTCTGATTTCTGAAGGCCTGATGACATCGGAGCCAAAGCTGACAGTCAGAATACGGCTAAACCTTTGAGAGAGTCCAACGCGACCGGTGCTGCTATACTGAGAGAACCGCGCGTCAGAGAAGCTCAAATATAGAACACCGGAAACGAATTGAATGGCCTCTATTGTCGAGTTGCAGTAGCATGTCCCGAGAGCGAGGCTTGGAAACGTGCATGGGTGCATTGGATACAATGCTTATTGTGGACGCATTTGTACGTACATATGTATATTTGTGTGAATCAAGAAACTCGCCGGAGGTGAAGAGAAGGCGGTGTGCTGATGAGAGGGGATGATAGTGCTGTTGGCGTTACTATTGCTGTTGAAGGTCTGCCATGGTCATCTGAACACCAACCTGCCTCATCCGGGTGGGTTCGCTATCGTGCAGTACGGGATGCGTTTTTGTCTTGTGGGTTGTCAGATGATCCTTTGCATTCGTTCGGGTTTTCCGCAGGGCTGCGAGGTAATGATGGCGTATGTGCCATCTATTTCGGGCTGTTATGAAAAATGAGCTTTGCCAGTGTGTGCGAGCCCAGCGGAATGATATCAGATATGACTCAACATATACGCATAAGACGGTTTTTAGTAGTTGCCCTTGATAAACGCGTCCCACGAGAGATTGAAACACGCCCTCAAGTGTCGTAAGCAAGTGTACAAAGTAAACGTTCCACGCGTCGGTTGGATCCTGCAGCTCTTTAGTCAACAACGGGTCAGTGGGATATACATTTACAAAGCGTAGCGCATCAAGCCAAAGGGACGGAAGCGTACCGAACATCATAATCAATCATCCATATTCATTATATTCGTTGATGCCCCATTCATCCATCACGCTTCTCCTCCGATCAACGATACAACAATAAGACCTTACAGACGCCCAGTTCCCTATTCAATCGAGCTGCAACGTTAGACACCGGAACATACGGGAAAAGGTAAGCGCAGCCCGGAACCTCGTCGCTACGGAGATCCGACAAAGATTGACAAGGCCCAACTGCATTCATGACGTTGGATGCCAGGGCAGCCCCTCAACTTACCTTGAAAGGGAAATGAATTCGGAACCTATGTTGACATCATTGATCTATCCTAACCTCCGCCGATGGGTCCCTCACGTCTTGTAAGACTCTAAACTATAAGGTGCTAAGTTGATGGGTTGGGCGAGGTGTACTAGTTGAGGGCTGTAATTGCTGGTGGGCCTCGTGGTCCGCCACTCATATCATTGTGTTTTTCGCATGTGGCACATTGTTCTTATGGTATTGGATGTTTGAAATCGTTAAGGCGGGATCAGGAACCAGGAACCTCGAGCTTGCAGAAAGGATACAGGGATTCAGGTTTGATTTCGTAGTAAGCAAGGTAGGCTATGCGTGCTCAACATAGGTGATATATCTTCGGAAGGCAAGAATGTTCCGGTAGGATGAGGTCCCGAGATGCCCGTTTATTGTACATGTGTCGTCCGTCGCCTGCCGAGACCGGTTACATCCAACATCTGAGGATCCATAGACGGGGTGCCTCCACACGACCAGCTGGATGGAGATACGCAGCGCGTTTGTCGGGGGAATCCCCCTTAAGTGTAGCAGTAACCGCATATGTCTCACTGAAAGAGTGCTCTTCTAGTCTAGATGTTGGTCTGGTAGAATGTTGGGTTCGTTTACATCCACCGTTGCAGGGCTAACGAGACGCCTCATTCGCGGATTTGGAAAGGAACTGAATTCGTTGGTCGGTAGATCTACGAAGTAGGACAATTAGGAAGCTGTATGATGAGATGTAGGATGTAAAGAATCTCAACGAAAGACTACGGTGGGGTTCATTTTAATCTCGGAATCAACCGCTCGCGGATCTCCCTATATCAGATCTTATCTCTCGGTTATCATGGGCGGCTAACCACACACGGAGCGTTTCGAGCTAGCATTTATCGGTACGCTGAAAACACGAGAGTAGACCTGTGCTCATTGACAAATCCAAGTTGCACTTTACGCATCGGGTTGTATTGGTTTGTACGTACGGCCTTGCGAAATAGGCGTAAAAGCGCCGAGTCCGGGTTTCACGCGTTCGTGGTGCCTTCTGGGCCCGTCGCAAATGCCGATAGTGGTGCTTGAGTAGGTGTGTTCCACTGCACCCATGATTCCGTTGACGTTATGGTTCAACATGATTTTGCTGAATCTGATAGTTGCCAGAACTGAAGTGGGTGCTACTACGATTCTTGTCAGCATGATCCTGGTTTGTCGGCTGTCCGGCGATTTTGTCAAGGCGATTTCAAAGCAGTGTGACGTCCAAAAATACATGTACTAGCGACTGAAATGCAGGTTGAAGCCGATCAGCCAATGCCAAGCGCTACCCGTGAAGTAGGGTTGGTGTCACCGCCGCTCTGCATTATGTATAGAGGGCTTTACTAAGGTTTGCCGTGTTATATATGATAGTTCTTGTTTAGGAATTTCCGCCGCGCCGCTCGATTGGGTGAAGCTCCTAGATGTCACTTTACTCATGGGCCATACAAAACTATGTAGCCCTGTGTATGCCCGAAGCGCGTCATGAAGCCGCGAGGTGGATGCAAGGGCAAAGTTTGTACCTTTCACTTGCAAAGCTCAAATTGTATCTCCAACGTCAATCACACCTACCTTCTCGTGGCGCACACTTCTCGTTTTGGTCGTAGATGAATGATTTTCGGCATTTCCGCAAGGAGGAGGGGGTCCAGCATACGAGAACGGTCCAAACCCATATTGTTTGTTTTCGTGTGCGTTTACATTGAAGTGAAACCTGATGATCGTTGCCGTGAAAAATGGACTACAGTTCTCAAGGGCTCAGGGACGGATGACAGGGCAAGTGCCGATAATGCCCTACACTACTCTACATCTACCTTCCTGCACAAACAACCCCTCTACCAGACTCCTCCACATATCACCTCAGAACCTCTTTATACTATTAGTAGATACCACCCTGCCGAGGGGCGTAAATAATCTGTTAGTTCAGAATGTGCCCACCCCGTCTTAGCAGTAGGTCTACTTGTAGCGGTATAGAAGTGGAGAGTTCAACAACAACGACAGGGCAAGTGCGTAGTTCTGTCAGACATTTCTAAGGTCCTTTCTCCAGCGACTACTGGCCCTAATTCACAAACGACTTCTTGGAATTTCTCGATATGTAATCATGTACAACCGCCAGATACTTGTCACTAAATTACTCCACAACATCTTGAATCAGAGAAGAAACCCTTGTTTGTGTACTCGAACATACTATTACAATGCTCGAGTTCCTTGACTTCAGGGATTCAAAACACGAAAAAGTCCTCCAATTGTCTCGCATCCCCCGAGTCGCAAGGCTTTGAACAGAGAGACACCGTACGTAATATCTTAATCAACAGTGTCACCCTCCAACGTCCTGTCACTCAACTTACGATTAGCTGTTATACGTCTCACCTGATAGCCACATTAAGCAGCGGTACAATTCCTTCACCGCGATGAAGCAAGATATGATCCTTAGGCACAATTGCGGAGCTCGTCGAAGATCGCTACGACCACTATGAACTTTACTCTCCCATCATGACGCGTCTGTTGGACGTGGGCACCAGTTCGGTTGCTGCTAGTTTGCGTTATTGTTTCGTTGTCATAAATGAAATAAAGCCCATAGATTCCCGCACTACAATAGGAGCAGCCAAAGCGTCGTTAAAGTATAGATTCCTGGAGGGAGAGTGAAGGAGAGCAAAAGGACTTGGATCTGGAATTTCCGGTTTTGCTTCTGATTGATAGTAGAATAGGTGGAGTCGGGAGGAGAGTTTCCCAAGAGTAAATGAGAGGTATGGATTGCGGTCCAAAATATGGACGTGGAAGACTTCTTTGCCGTACTAGTAGAACTGAGGCTCGATATTAACAGGGGAAATAACATCCCTCGATATTTGCTAGCGTACACATAACAATCACGTCCCAGCGCTGCTGGACCGGCCCGGGTTCTCGGGCCTCAGGTCTGAGAAGACGTAACAACGCCACCTGCTCATTCGCAACTCAACCAACGTTGCCCGTCTTCAAAAGACCTATCCCCATTCCCGCATTCCAATGAACCCGACCGATGAAGTCTCACAGATCTCTTCCCAAATTCAAGCCATAGATGAACAGATACAGGCTCTTTGCAAACAACGCCTCCAGCTCCTCACCCGACTCAACGTCGCCCAATCCGTTATTTGTGCTATCGCAACGGAACTCCTTGCCAAGATCTTTTGTCATCTCATCCTCGACCAGCCTGTCGCTTCTGTGAAACCCCCTTTTCAACCTAGGAGCTGTATGTAGCCACTGGCGCCGCACAACATAGTCTTCCCCTCGGTTGTGGACAAGGATTATTCTTAGCCGGGTTCCCCCCCCCCACCCCCCACCATGTGATCTCGAAGGGACAAAAAAATACGTCTCTTTACTGGGATTGTTTTATAACAATTTGGGGGGATTGAAGATTGAAATGAGTATACTGGATGCTAGGAGGGTGTGGCGGTCAGATAAACTGGAGGCAAAGACATTTTGGCGCATGGTACTCAAAGAGCATGGCACCAAGCTCAGGTCGCTTCGTGCCGTGCTTTTAAACCGCTATTCGTGGGCAGCCACCGAGAGCCTCTGCAAAGTTATCGAGTTCCCTTTCCTTGAAGAGGTCGACTTGAGCTGGGAACGGCTTATAAGACCACGAAATCACAGTGGTATCATCTTTCGTCAAAGTCCCCACCTTACACGATTGTCAATTGCTCTTACATCTGACGACACCCAAAGGACATTTCCGCTGGAGTTCCCACGGAATCGCCTCACCATTCTTCACCTATGTGGAGTATACCCAAGCCGAGCGCTGCAAGCACTGACCCACTGCCCGAATCTAATCGACTTTGAATATAGGGCAACTTGGTGTCCCGGTTTTCGGAGCAACAGGCCGCATAGACGAGCTGAACCACTCGTCCTTGCTCGTCTAGAGAGGTTGAACTGGATCATATCGATCCGAGCAGCCACATGAAGAAGATAAAGTCGACATTTCATTATTCACGAATTTTCGCCTACCTTCTCTCCGTGAATTTACCTTGGGCGGGTTGCTCAGCCTCACAGGACTTGGGGACTATGAGCCGTTCTTCGACTACATCGACGATGCTATCAAGGTTCTGAAATACCTTCATCCGACACAATATCACTTCGGGTTCATCTGAGGGAGGTTTAACCATCTTGCAGAACTGCATCTCAAGGAGTCAAGCGTCACCTGCAGTGACGCTGTAACTTACCTCACTATCTGGGCTGAAGAAGATTGGAATCCGCTTTCTTGCCTCCGGGCGTTAACCATCGACTTTCAAACGCACTCCCTGGACGATATACCAACAGAATCCCAGATAATGGACATGCTGTGCTCGAGACGAAACGGTCCTATCTACTTGGATGATGACACCGAACTCCTCAAGAGAACTCCTTATGATCCTACCTCAGATCATTGGCAACGATTTAGCTGATTGGAGTATTTTCATACCTATGTTGTAGACCTAGAGCTCGACTTTACGGACGACGACTTGTGCGATGAACTTGGCGCAATGGTAGTTGAAACTGATGTCATCCGTTCAGGACGCTACGGCAGCAAGTTAACAAGGTAGAGTCTGTCTTTAGTTGCTAATAGCATCTTGTTAAGGCTTGCTAGTAATTGATTGGGATTGGGCCAAGACTTTGAAGCGGCTATTTTGCATCCGAAACGGCGCAAGAAGGAGTACTGGCTGCCAAACTAAAAGCCCAGAAGTACGTACACTGACATAACAGCTGCAGGCAGTTCCGTCTGAGTTCGTCAGGCCTCCGGTGATAATGAGACTCAACTGAAGCAGGCGTGTACATCGCGACGTACCTCCCCGAAACTCCGGGGAAGGGCATTCATAGCCTGGAACTGCAGGTGCTGATAGCCATTCGAGCCTATAATGTGCACATTCTGGCACCAACTTCTCCGCTAATAAACGCCGGAAACAATATTCGGCCTCACCTGGCATTGCTCAACGGCTTGGATAGCACGAAGCAATATGAGGATCCCTTCTATCCACGGAGAAAACATGTCTTTGCGGTGAATCATTATCTCGCGGAAAACCTGCCGCAAGCTCCACACATCTCGTGAGGTTCGTGAGGTCCGCAACTATTATTTCATCATCGCTTATTGTCAAGTTCGTTTCCCCATATCAGATGGACAACATGTGCCTGGGGTGCTCTAGGAGTCGTTGATATCGTTTCCCTGTTCCTCCGCGACCCATCCACCATCGCTTCCGTTCGTACTGATAGGCAGTTTGGTTACCGTCTCCAGTACCCATCACAAACGTGACGTGGGAAGCTATGTACGACCAGTTCTTAAAGCCAGCCTTCCCGGTTCTTGAGCCTGCCGCGACACACATACCTTCTCAGGTATGTTTGAACCCGTGAAGGCCTATCATTGTCCTGCATTGAACTGGAGACAAACACGATAACTCCCTCCCTCAGCAAACCTCTAGCCTGATCACGCGAGGCCTTACACCTGCGCTACCTATTACTTACCAACACGGCAACAATAATCGACACATACCTTCCCTCCCACCTCCGTTAGCTCTGGACTCACCTGTGCAACAAAGCACCGAGGATCTGGCTGGGGTGTTTCAATCAGAATGGTTTCACCTTCAGGAACTGCACAACTACATAATAGATATTGATCGGATACCCGAGACACCCCGATTATCTCGAATCATATTCCAGAGCATGAGCTATTCATTTGTTTGGAGAGCCTATATCGTTATGCGGTTGACGTGTAGAAATACAACCACCTCCCTGATCGATCCTACTCCAGAGCGCTTGCACAACATACAAACACGTTGGGGTCTCTGGATCGCGTCGCCTTCGACGAGGCTTATGTAAACGAAGCTGCAATTACATCGTTCACCGTCAGGTGCTGAGATATCTGTCCCTGTGGTCGGACAGCTAGGAAATTAACAACAACGAGAATGTGTACGAGAACCCGAGGGTGCACATTCGGCACGGTATTAAGGTTGTGCACAAGCATGCTGATGCAACCTTAGACAATACGTTGGTAATTAAATACCATCCAATCTCAGCGTTGGAGGGGCT
This sequence comes from Podaxis sp. C-F-101400, assembly GCA_018524895.1. Classification (NCBI taxonomy): domain Eukaryota; kingdom Fungi; phylum Basidiomycota; class Agaricomycetes; order Agaricales; family Agaricaceae; genus Podaxis; species Podaxis sp. C-F-101400. Next base: position 24,127 of record JAEUWR010000727.1, read on the forward strand.
ACGGGTTTATGGACACCCCAATAGGATTATTCATGGATAAATAACATCGCAGAACCGATCATGGGTGCGATAATAGTACTCAAAATCGGACAAAGGTACAGTAACTTAGTTGACTCTACGATAGCGGTGTTTCGACTTAGTCCCTTCCACCTCGGCCCCACTTTGTAGCTGAAGGGTATATTTGACCGAATTTGCTGTAACAGGCGGTAGGAACGCATGGTATTCTGGCTCGGGCATGTAAGCCATAATGGCCTTCGTGATCTGGTCCGTCGCAAAGGAGAAGTGCTTCTTCGAAACATTAGCACGTTCAGGGCCGCGGAGTGATTCCGCCTTTGCCGTCGAGATAGACAAACTCTTGAGGGAGTGGAGGTTGCGGGCAACTGTAGTGATAAGCAAGGTCTATCAAACGCATGTCAGCCACGTCAACGATGTGTGTTCAGAGGGCTGCTTACGATTATGTCGTCATTGGCTGAAGGTTCAACTTCAGATGAGACGACGGCAAGCTTGAGGTATTGCAATTTAGGGCACCGAGAGACGATCGGCGCGATATGTTCCCCGAAACACCATTTGCCTTCATAACATGGTAATATATATAGGTCCTCCAGCGTGGATGAATGCTGAGGCAACGCCGAGCCGAAGAACCTCTCGGCCAACGAATTGGAAGACTGTTGATCAGGGGCCGTGACATTCTCCAGATTTAGTCGTGTCAGTCCAGAGTACGACGCAAGATATTCAATCAACGAGGCATTCATCCCGTCCGTTGATATCCGCTCTAGGTATATCTTGCTCGTCCGTAGCGCCGACCAGATATCTGCAGCGGTTGATGAAAATGGGTGTCCGACGTATGGAGGATCGTGATTGTTGATGAGGGTGAGGGATTTGAGGAAACGCAGGTGGGGCAAAGTGATATCATCAAGGCGTGTGTACCAGCTGCGAAGGCCAAGGTGCTTGAGATGTATTAGCGGCGCATGTCCAAGCAAGTTATGCAGAGTTGGCGTGCCCGAATCGCCATACCACTGATCTCTATCGATATCAATGCTACTCATTTCGGGACTGTGAGCAACGCAATCTCCTAAGCGTTTCACGATATGCTCGTGGAAGGAATCGCAGGATCCTGAGATGAGTATCCGTTTGAGGCCATGGAGACGGTCTAGCCTAAGGTTGGAAGCATCAGAACCAAACGAGAGGTGGAGATTGAGATAGCCGAGAGACTTGGGGCGCGCAAGGCCGCTGGTCACTGCGAGCTGCGTCCATTTGGGATCTTCGGACGTTACACGCCACCTATAATATCATACATTAATGAGGATAGGGCGCGGAAACACTTTGCCACGTACCTTACTATCTGGAGGTTCACCATGTTGGCGATAGCCTCCTCCAGGCATCCTTTCATATCTTCCTCTCCAGCCTGAGCTTCTGGCCCCCTGTCCTGTCTCCTCATCAAGCCCCAGCTCCCTCCTCTACACACCATTTGAGCACCAGCTGGCTGAGGATCATGCGTGGGGGCTAGCGAACGAATAGATAATTCGCGAACGAAGTGCGCCCTACCATATCCGTTACAAGCAAGAAGCCGTAGCTGCGAGATGCTCGTGGGCAACCTTGGTCGGGTGATATTGATGACGACACTTGAGAGGACGAGCGGATCCATTGCTATGCTGAGTTGGCTACACACAAGACGAAGCTCTTTCCTCGTTGGACCTAGCTTTCAGGCCTTCAGTGTCGCGGTCACTGAACGTCGCGTGCACTGCTGGTCGCTCACATCATCACCAATAGCCTGCAGCAGCTCGGTGGGTAGGGATAGGAGACCCTTCATTACGCTCAGGGCGCTAGTGGGTAGTCGGAAGTTAATGTTTGTCGCTGGAATGGTTGCGAGGAACAGACGTATCACGTCAGGAAACAATGAGGCAGATAGAATATTTATCGAGAATGCGTAGGCCACGCCACATCGTGCAACTCCGAGAGATAAGCACTTATTCTGGCACAGCCACCCCTTGCGGTGAATGACATACACACTATTTGTGACAAACCAAACAAACAAGACTCCGTGCTCGCAATTCCGAACGGACTCCTTGCTTGGCAGCAAGTCAGGAAAGTGCTCCGATGCTCAACATATTTGATGGTCTCATTGTAATCTTTCCACAAATACCTTGCAATGAATTTCTTGCGAGCCCTGTTCTCTCCTGCAGAAACACACGCTCAATGCTGCTCAGGCTCCAAGCCGAGCATTTCCGCAAAATATCCCGTGTCGATGGGAGACCTCACGAGAACGGTAATCCATCATTTCCTTCTATCCCTGTCGCATTTGTGGGATGGGTAAGTATTTAAATATTTCCCTAGTTAAGAAACAAGTATGAGGCCGCTGAGATATATGACCCTGGTCAATGAAGTCAGCCAATACCTAACACATTCTCCTATGTCTTTAGCGCAGAGCATCGCAGATATTTTATATACGACTCAAGAAGATTTCTGGCTTAGGCGCGTGTATCAACTGAGACCACCCATCGTAATCCGGTCTTCGGAAAGGACAACCAAAGCAATGTAAGCAGGCCCGGGATTAGCCGGTTCGTTCAGACTCCGCAGGGGCTCTTCGTCACCTGAGGCTGTCGGCCTCTTCTTAAAAGTATATTCTCTATTTCACAACTCATCATTATTATATATGGTTTGGCCGCCATTTTGTCCATGGTAGCCGGATCTCAGAAGCATGGGAGGACTGCTTGTGAACCCAGGAATTGGAGCCAGATGTTTATCACGATCATGTGCATCGAGGAACGAACTTACTTTCCTGCCGTTGGGTCACAAAACAAGGTGGTTACTGGTGGTTTTGACAACACTTTGATTGAGAACATGACAAAGAGGGCTCAGCCGCAGCAACATATTGAACCATACCAGATCACACCGTCAGCCGACCACGGACTATGACGACCTCTATTATCAACGGATCAAAACGGATTGCCTAGTCATTTATCGTTGTCATGTTCGCATTACAAAAGCGCTATGCGCCTTGAAGAATTCAATGGCTCTTGAACCCTACGGTCGTGTGTCCTTCCTGGACAAATTCAAAATCCTTTTCACCCTATTCCGCCTGCGTAAGAACTATCATTCCATTTTGTATAACAGCCAGCTTGACACACCTCCGCCGGTAGCCGTCTCTCTCACTATCAGGCTTGTTTTATCTCCGTTCAGGGCGCATGATCAACATAGGTCTTGGAGTCGTGTTGCTAGTGATGAATCGTTCCGGTTTATCAGCTCCCAGCTTCGTGTCAACCAGATGCAATATATCATGGGCACTACACCCGCCGTATATACAACATGGGCGAAGAAGAACGGAAAACCAGTTATCATAGATGACCTCGGTCATGGGGGGAGTCTCATGTGGTTTACTGACAGACAAACGTCAGGGAAAATCGTTTTCTACTTACATGGTAAGCTCGGAATCTGCGGTTACCTTTCACCACACTGAGTCTTACCAGGTGGGACGTATCAACTTCCCATGCAGGACTATGTTCCTCCCTTCTGGCTATCCACCTTGAGTGAAATCAAGAAACGAACGGGAGAAGACTTTGGTTTTGTGGCGCTCAGCTACTGTGAGTCTTAATAAACTGCCCTGCACGCCATCACTAATCATATGACAGCCCTCTATCCATCGGCTTCTTTCCCAATGCAGCTTCTCCAGGCGGCAAGTGGTCTCTCGTACCTTCTCTCTCACGGTATCAAGCCAGAGGATATCCACCTCATTGGAGACTCGGCTGGCGCAGCCCTGGTTCTCCAGGTTCTTTCTCACATTCTCCACCCCCACCCAGACGTGCCCCAGATATCCCTCTTAGGGTCTTTGGGCGGGGCTTTCTTGATGTCTCCATGGGTCTCGTTAACGACTGATGCTCCCTCATTCACTGCGAACAGCGCTAGTGACGTCCTTCCTGAAGAATCGTGGGCATACCTCGCAAGCGGCATTCTCAAAGATCTCCCTCAGGGGAGCACACCGTACCTCGAGGCTGTCAAAGCGCCGAAACATTGGTGGAACGGCATTGACAAAGTGGTGAATAAAGTCACCATCTATACGGGGGCGATGGAGTGTTTGCGAGACGATAACATCACTCTCGCGGAGATTCTGAAGAAGAAGCATGGGAACGTCACTCTCTTCGTTCAACCGGGTGGTGTGCATACAGACCCGTATCTAGCTCGCCTCGCCGGAGAGGAGGACAGCGAGGAGGTGGTGGATCTTATCCGGGGACACTTCTTGGGTTGACCGTGATTCTGAGGGGCTCATCCAATTTGCTCCCTGTCGGTATCCACATACTTGTAACACTTCTTTGGACTGTTGACGAACTAACCAAAGTCAACAAAAATCTATCAAGCTAATATTTGCTAATATTTTCTGGTCCGAACAGCGGAAGCCGCCTTTCGTCCTCAAAAATTCCTCCAGATCTGGTTTGTGGACCCGTCCGTGCACTGCCAAACTTGGACAACATTCGTGTTCGTGAGATCACCATTTGTTAAGTCAAGACATAGTCCTAAGGGTGCGTTCAATACATCTGCATCCAAGCATCATCCCTCACGACATACCTTGATCCTGAAGGGCGATGCGCGCATCCGTAGTCAAGTACCATTCCTGCGCTGGGAGGTTATCGAAACACTCCCAAATCTTCATGGGCGTGCCATTAACCGGGTCTAATTGCACGTCGCGATCAGCATTGCACCTGTTTTTGGACTAAAGTGACGCACTTGCACCAGCATCAAGGCAGAACGTGGAGTTTGCAAGGCGGACCGCAGTGGGGCCGGTGTTCAACTCCCAAAGTTGTGCGGGGGTTCCGTTGCAGTCGAAGCTAGAAGTGAGTGAATATAGGCTTTTGGAAGTACTACAGGCGTTGAACGCATTTTACACACATCTGGACAGGGGTTCCGTTGGCGCGGACGTCTCCCCTCACTTCGAGACACTTGTTGGTAGCTGTGTTGGGATGCAACACAGTTTGCGAAAAGGCCGAGGAAGCAAAAGCGAGAACGGAGAGATAGGAGAACTTCATTGCCAGTAGGATGAACAGAGTGAACACTGCAAGAAATTTCAGGGAGAATGAAGCAAATTTGCTGGTCTTCAACCCCACAACCCGATGCCTATTTATACCCAGACGTCCCCATTCTTTACTTATATTCCACCCTTATGATGAAAAGATGACCTCGGCTTGGATCCTCGGAGCACCGAGCCGTGCGGACGAAGAGGCGAAAACGTAATGCCAGAGGAAGGAAAAGCCCCTGAGTTAGCGCGAGGTGCCTGCGGTGTGACAATAATAAATTCGCTCGACTAATAGTAGTTTCTCTCACATCGCTGAAAATACGCCGCTCAACAACGGGAGGATTGAAGACACAGTTGTACTCGGATTTAATTCGTATCACTTAGTTGGGAGGAAGCACCTGAATCAGACCGTTCATGCCTTGGCAACCGTCAATTTTGCGCATGGAACCCTCGGTCCTTGACCAAGTTCTGTTGGATTTACGGCTGTAGCTGATTTAAGGAGGATACAAAATCACAAGTGTCTATAATTATCCAAAAATAGCGAAGCCCGAAAGTCTGTGGATTCGGATTCCCTTCCTCAACGCAAGTTAACCTGGACCCACTCTTGGTTCTTGTTCCCATCTGTGCACTTCCAAGTCTGGACCCGATTTCCGTTCCTCGAATTTCCATTAGTCAAGTCCAGGCAAAGGCCTGCGTTAAACAAACGTTTAGCTCAGTCAAGCCGGAAGCATGAAACCCCTACCTTGGTTGTAGAGCGCGATGCGATTGTCCACTGTATAATACCAGGTTTGAGCGGGAAGGTTGTTGAAGCACTCCCAAATTTTCATTTGAATGCCATTTCCTGGTTCTGATAGGAGTCCATTCAACGAGAGAGATCAACCGCGCGGCCTGGTAATACACTCACTCGATCCGGCGTCCAGACAGTATGTGCTATTCCAGATCCTTATCGAGGTAGGTCCAGGCCGAGAAAAGACCCAGTCTTGAGAATTCAGCGCAGTGCAATCATAGCTGACAGGCCATTGGCTGATATTAACCTCGCAAAAACTGGTGAAAAATGTTTCAGAGGACGTACATTTGAACGGGTGTACCGTTGGCTAGAACACCGCCTCGGACATCCAGACACTTAGGGGTTCCAGTGACATTATTCGTGATTTCTGTGATGATCCCCAGAGCGCTCCGGGCGATGATACCAAGTACGATGGTAGCTGAAAGTAGAAGTGACATGATGCGTTCGTGAGGCGCCAAGGGACTGTGAATGAATTCAGTTGTTGAAACGTTCCCTGTGGTCCCTTTTGAATCGCTTCCGAGGTACCGCTAAGGTCGGATTGCTGTTCACGTGGAACGGAGCGTGCAGAGCCCTGGTTGTGCGCCTTAGCTTGTCCGTTTAAGAGGGCACTGGTGTGTGAGGGTTGAACACAGCTTTCCCCCTTAGATGACGCAGTAAGCTTCGGCTTTATTTACACACCCGGGGTGCACCACCAGCCTATTTATCCCTATATCAGAGACTAGGAGTATCACTCCGTTCTTTCGCCTTCGGACCTAGCCCAAGCAAGCGCCATAGGAGCTTCTAGACTGGCTGATGTCCAGAGTTATGGTACATGAAGAATGATGTCCTTTGGTGCAGTGGTGCCTCAACCGTTGTAACTTCTAAGACTGGTCTCATAGGACGTGAGAGAGTCCACCATCCATGTACCTATTGTATGAAGGAGAACTCTAGGCTTACGTCCACGAAGGACCATTGTTGCCGCACCGGATATATCGGTCAGTTAGCCGGGTTCGCGGATGTTTGAGTGGGATCCAGCGTTCAACAGAAGCGGAAGGGGGAAGACCTACCATGGCGCAACGTCATTAAGCTGGAAGCTATACCTGCCGTCTGTTGTAGCTTAGATTTTTACACAGCAAGTCCTGTCGTAGGGCAGAAAGGTTAGAGCATCCTTCGGATCTATCCAGCCGGCTGCGCGAAGCTGCATGCAATACGGTGTGATCCAAAAATATGAACTATTTTTAGCATGAAGAGAATAGTGTTTCGAGCAACGGAGGTAAGTAGGAGAGCAGTCTAATTTCTGCAAGTAATGAAGTCCGGCATCGATAAAGAGGACCTCAGTTCTCGACGTTAAGGGTGGACACCGGTATTCGCACTTAGCTCTGGGTCCTAGGCTACATAGCCAAATTCTGAACATTCATGGCAGCTCAATAGGGTAAGTCTCATACAGATTAACAAGGAAAGAGTAGCCGCCCCAGCGGAGCTGGGCTAGAGCTTCTATACCTTTGTCCAAAAATACGGTAGTATTGGAGCGAAAACGCTAGGTCCGGGCCAGAATATCGTTGCAGCATTGCCAGACTTTTTTGTCAAAATCATTGCCCGGATCCAACGCGCAATACGTCATTTTATGATGCTGAAGTGTACAAATGGAGAGGCATATCAGGCCCCACATCGAGGGAGAAGTTTGTTCCCCTCAACTTGACAGAGGTAGTACTGTGAAAACCGCTTGAGCATTACAGCAGTAGCAACTACAGTTGGTTTGAAATGATATCGTCAGTCTGCTGAGGATGAGCATCTTTACGTGTGTCTCATCGGTCAAGTTGGTATCCTAAACGTGGAGGAAGATCGCCCTTCAGCCTGGGAATGCCTCGTAACTTCCGTGCCGCGTAAACACGAACGCAACTGGAGACATAGCGAGTGTGACAACAAAGTGATCTACAACAGGCTTCGGGGCAAATGGAATGGCCAGATGTCTTCGAAGCAGCGAAGGGCCACTGTTCCGGTATAGTCCTTGCGACATATATGACGCAAAGAATACCCGATGTCTCAGGAGCCTGAGAAGGCAACAGCATATCAAGAAGGGATTTTTCAACGATTACAGGATCTCGCATCTGTGGCGCCATTTGAAGGGGCATGGAACTGTAAGAGGTGCTCCAGTGTTGGTATGCATAGAAAATTGGCCGATTTTAGAGAATGGCTATTGTCCGTCAGAAATAAAGTGGCTACCGCTGTGCCAAGTCCCAAGACGAAGCCCAGTATGGTTAGTATAAGTCTTGGATATTTCCAAGTACTTCAACTCACCTGGCCACACGAGTCCACCACTAATAGCTTACAAAGCCCATTGGAGAGCTCCTGCAATCATCCAATACGAGGTAAGTGTAAGCAATTAGAAAATATGGATGCGGTCTGTCATGGCCGTTATCTACAAGTAATTACGTGAACGAAGTTGGCCTACTTAGCTTCCAAGGGATAAAGCGCTTTAGTTGAGAGCCGATCGGGTGCATAGCATGACGACACCGAGCTCCAAAGTCACCAGTCTATTAATAGATTTTGAAATATTCCTGCTTTAGACCATTTCGCAAGCTGGGCGGTGATGACGGTCATCCCGCAGCGACGTCAGTATCAAACGGCGACAGAGGTCCGGCCGGGCGTGGAATTATGGAGTAAGTACCCATGAATTCCGATGTGCACTGATGACAGAAGTAGAGCATTTTTGACCCTCCGGACATGCAGTTTTACTCGAGTCCGGGAAGCTCCATTCAGCGGCTATCAAGCGACGATAAAGCTGCCATCCCTTTTCTTTGTCGTAATTTAGTATCGTGATTGGATACTTCTAATAACCGCTTTAGCATGTCCTGTTGTATATGCTGGTACGTGGCATGCATGTAGTACGCCTGCAATCAGCTATCAGGCGGTGGTACCGTTCCGATTGTCACATATCAATGACGAGCACAGCTTGAAGTACTGTAACTAGTGGCCGAACCGAGTACTGTTGACGTAATTACCGATACGGATACAAGCAACGGCAAGCAACACCCCCGGCGGGTCAAGCGAACACGGATCGGGGGTCAGTTTTTCAAATTTCCCCACACGAGCCGAGACTGAAGCAAAACGGGGTGTTTGAAATTCGCTTGGCCAAGCCGCAGCGGCCGGGTCGGGACACGTCCGATGCTTCCTTGATGCCGAGCAGATTTGTCGGGGATTATCCTGGATTACCATGTCGAGATTGGGATATCGATGCGTCCAGGACACGAATCGACATTTGGACAGGCAGACCTATCAAATTCGGTTGCTATTCCCTCATTTCCGATTAACAGAATTTTCACCCAAGCTTTCATCAAGCTTTCATGTCAATTATTGATATGCTTGGTCACCTTTGGTCACCTGGACAGGGAGGAGATGAGTGGCGGCCAATCGCTCGCGGGTGCGTCAGAGTCATCCTGAGGCTTGAGCCTCGCGTTTTTCAGGTGCGGTCGAAACGCGCTGATCGCGGAAATAAGGCCGACGAGAAACAGAGCGGAGGTAATTCTCTGTGATTCTTGGTCAAAGATGAAGCGGCCTCGTCCGCAAGCTCTCGCGGACCTGAGATAGGGCGTTTCCCGAGCGTTTTTGGGTAAATAGGGTCCTCAGGCTGGAGTTCACGCCATGAGCGTGAATGGTGTTTGATCCAACGAGTGAGGTGCGGCTTTTTCCTTGCGTGGTGAGTAGAGAATCAGCGATTACACGTGTTTCCACGACGGAAACGTGGTAGACGAGGGTAGGCGCAGTGGACTTGAGGTTTGAGCCCTCAATGGTGGTCGGATCATCAAGGGTATCTTGCCATTGAGAGACGCTGCTAGGTGCATTGTCGCTTGGGAATGGTGCTGATAGGCATTTACACTGTGCTCGACTTCGATCAATTGATAATCCACCTTGCCGGTGATACCTGGGCACCCGGTCGAGCGTCAGAACCATTCATCCTTTGTTCAGTCTATTAAGATTCCCATGGGCGCAGTCATGTGGTCTCCGGTTTCGAGTTCAAAGTCTTCAGGCTTGAGCATTAATGAGCGTTAATGAGCGCTCGAGACAGGAGGTTGCTAGCTGGACTTCTGAACGCGGAGGCATTAACGAAAAGAAGGTTCATTCGGGGACGAAGAAGAAAGGTGTTGCGGATTTTCGCGAGGGAGCCTGATCGAGTCGGGCGACGAGAGAATGCTTCTGAAAGGGTTATCTAGTTCCTTCGAAGGCGTTTGGGAGCCTTCCACTAGGGAGAAGAACCGATTTAAACGTTTGATAAGCCCGCGGTTTATAATCTTATCAGGTTCGAGTTATCGCGAGCTGCGGTCTGGAAAATGATCAGAACCACAATAGATTTCCAGTAAACGTATCGTTTGTTCACAAGGTTTGGAAGACTGTGTGGGCGGATCTTGGCGGATTCGGATGCGGAGTCTGTTTAGTGATTTGGCGGCGTGGGTTCTCCGAGGCGTGAGTTGTGAGTGAACTTGGCCAAAAATATGATGCGTATGTAAGTTGATGGTCGTCTAGGATGGACTCCGGTGGTTTAAACAAAGGGATGACCTGATGCGAGAGGTATTTTGGCCACCAGCATGCCGCCTATGTGGATACGGAGGAGAGACCGAGTGCGATCTTCGTGTCAAGAGTGATCAAGTATCATCCATCAAGCTAAAGAAAAGATATGGCTGATCCTTTGTGCGAGGTGGCGGAGATACTGCCTCAGTCCCTGGCACAGTTGACAACGGATATGATTCCTACTGAGTTTGATAATCTGAAGTCATACGTGGCAGATAACAAACGGATGACCGGGATGTCGAACTGGTACGTAAACTCTTATTTGGTGTGTCGATATCCTCATGCCATAGTCCATGGACTTGTCTTTACGTACTAGAGAAGTTGCAAAAGTAATTGAGAAACGCGAGGTTACATATAGGATAAGTGGGGGTGATTGATGCAAAGCGATGATTGGTGATAATGATGCCCAATGAAAGAGGATCATGGTGTGATAATAAGGTGAATGTTGAGCGCCGATCTTATCGCCGGAGACGAAGAAGGCGAAACGGACAAATTTTCAAGGCTTGACTTTTGGAAACAAAGGAGTGAAGGGCAGGGCGGCGATTAGGAAGGGGATACTGGGTCATGGGACGAAAGCTCCGGCAGGGATTGTGGCAGACTGTCTCGTCGTCCTCGTTATGGTCCAAGTGTCTGGTCGGATGTTCGGCTGTCCGGAGGTCGAGAAATGAATTAAACCAGTTTAGATTAGATGGCAGTGGCGCGTGCATATCTGTTGCCTTCAGAGCACGGCAGAATAAACAATACTCGTTTTGCGTAAGAAAATGAGACAGCTTGGCATGGTGAAAATTTTTTTAATCGAATGGGTCAATAGAGGCGTGGGATTATACAACTGGACGGGTTAGCTTGCGAACCTGAGCTACCGGCGTTGTGGGAATAGCGGTGTGCGGGCGCTGTACGACATGAGACTAGTGGGGGGGACATGGAAAGTGAGTTAACTGATGGTGATGATGCAGGGGGACTCGAAGAAGATATGAGAGGAGTATCAGATATGATTAGACCAGAGGGAGGGCAAGGAGGACTTGAAAACGGACGATGACAGCGGAGATTAGATGGGTGGGAGGAGAGGATCCGGTTTGGCTGGGTGAGGGTGACAGTGATGAACATTTGATCGGATCACCCTGGTCTTGTTTAGGCGAGATCCACCTAGTTCTTTCCAGTCCACATCATAAATCATTCTTGTTGCGGGGGTTCTGGCAGCTTATCAAGCCAATGAAAGCGGCGCTCCAATGTATAGGGGTACATTGTGTAGTCGGACATAAGAGTGGACGGGGAGAAGATGCGTTGTGAGAGGGACAAGTTGTGCCATTGACCAACGCGTCAGGTTCGTTGAGATTAGATTTGCGTCAACGTGTAACGGGGGCGAAAAAAAATGGGGCCAAGAATACGGGTATGTATTGTGGACGTGAACGGGTCCCTGAACACTGGTGAGGGGTGACCACGAATAGCGAGGCTCGTCTGCGGCCAGAGCTATTGTCGCGATTGTTCAGTCAATTTACTAGCATTGGGCGTGCACTGCGCGTGGCGCTTAGCGACGGTATGCAGCCGGAACATGGGACCATAATGGTCGCGAGGGAATTGAATAAAGAGAAGGATAAGTGAACTCCGCATGTCGGAGCTTGAAATGTTATCTATTAGAAACAGGATAAATGTGATTGGCTGGCGGTTGTTATCAGCCGTTTATCTTCCTTCCCTTCGCCCCCTTCCGACCCCTACCCCGCTTTCTTCTCGACCACTACCTCGCCGTCCTCAACGACGCACTTCATACGCCATCGCTGTCGTCCGCAGCATTGACACCATATACCTTTGTGCGCATATAGTCACTTCCGCCGCTACCCGCTGCTCACTGCTTCCAACAGCGACTGACTAATCTAGCCTCGCGACTCTTTCGTGTAATACACCCTGCCACCTCAAACACTTCTATCCTCATAAAATGTCTCCTGTCGTCCTTGAGACCCCAGTCATCAACATGCACAATGCCTCCATGGGCTCCATGTCACGCATTCAACAGTTCCCTGCCGCACAAGCGGAGCAGCCCTCCAATCCGCCCCCGGAGACGCGTCAAGGTAGCGTTCCTTTCATTGCGTTTAGCTCACATATGTCTCATTCGCATACAAAGGCAATCCGGAGGAATCAAATGGTGCCTCCAATGTACTGGCTCCCGGCCGTTCACCTTGTATGAACTGTGGCACTACTGCCACCCCTCTATGGAGGCGTGACGCTGACGGTAATCCCGTTTGCAATGCCTGTGGTGAGTTTTCTTATCCAGCTTCTCCTTGTTTCATCTTTTTCCCGGTCCTAGCTCAAGAGACCTCATCAATCTCATCCACGTCATACACGTGGTCAATGAGTGCACATACCTCGCGACGTACGCTGGTCTGTTGCCCTCTCGCTTCTAATCTTCCCAATCATAATTCGCGCTTGTGTTTCGTCTATGACACGCCATCTTGTCCATCTTCATCTTATACACTCATGTCTCCATGCCCCTGCATGCATTGTGAACGTGCGTCCGTTGGATGACACTTGTTCGTACTGCACTTGCCATATCAGTACCACTTTGGTGCTATCAGTACGCTTAGTATCGCCATCTTCCATTGAAGATGGCCTTTGATTGGATTGTGGGTTTCAGCTCATGGCGCTGAGCCCTCGCTTCACGGGTGCTTCGTCCTTGCGACATACTCCTGTGTTCTACATATTTTCCCCATACAAAGCCCTCTTCTATCTATCAGTTGAATCATCAACACAAACATGGACGGGAAAGACTCACCAGCTGACGGTCGTCTCCCAACGTCTCCCCGGTTCCCACCCCATTCTCCCCACCCTCCTGCTCACTCCCCACCGAGATCTATCTTTCCGTCCAGAACTGTAGACTTACCACATTATTTTCCTCACACAGGTTTGTATCAGAAAACACGGCATATGCCTCGTCCCACCAACCTCGGCCGCACACCACCTCCGACATCGAGCTCTGCCCCTGCCGCACCTTCAAACGCCCCGTCTGCCCCCTCAGGTGCAACCTCTTCATCCAATGCCGCCTCTACCAGTGGGACCACGAATTCCTCGGCGTCTCCGAACGCCAAGGCATCCAAGACATCGCCTGCTGTCTCTTCGACGACGTCCCCACACAAAACTGGCGGCACCTGCCCCGGCGATGGTCGCTGCGATGGAACTGGTGGCACATCAGCATGCTCAGGCTGCCCAACCTACAATAACGCTCTTGCTGCTGGGAGAGTGGGTGTCGAGGCACCGGCTGATTCGGCTTCTCCTAATGCTGACGCAGCTTCCCCTAAGGCACCTGCGGATGCAGCCTCCCCTGCTGCGAATGAAAGTGATGCTAGCGCCAATACAAGTGCTGCCAAGAGGCCGAGAGCAGCTGTTGGTGCACTGAGCTGTGCGAACTGTGGGACGAGCACAACTCCCCTATGGAGAAGGGACGACGTGGGCAATAATATCTGCAATGCTTGTGGTGAGTGATCTTGTCGAATTTATCCTGGTTTTCGGGTCATTCTGCGCTCTGCCTATCTCGGCCTATTTCCCGTTTTCTTGTCTATTGTTAGGCGCCAGCCAAAACATCTTATCAGGTATCCCCCATAAAATTTGGTCTCCGCCTGGGAGCCGATAACTCGGGTTACTTCTTGGAATACCTTATATTTTTATCCGCTTCGCAACTGTCACTTCCATGCTTGGCCCTCTTATCCATTGGCCTGGGTCCTGAGACTGACAGTCGCCTTTTGTCTTATCTGATAAACAGGGCTCTACTTCAAGCTTCATGGAACTCACCGACCCAACTCGATGAAGAAGACGGTCATCAAGCGACGCAAACGTGTTCCTGCTGCTGCTGGTGCGGGTAGCAGTAATGCATCGGGTCGTATGACCGATCAGGCGGCCGCTGAGGCACTTGTTGCTGTTGGTCGTTTCGCAGCTGGAAATGGCGGCAATGGAGAGGAGAGCGATGTAGAGTCGCAAGAACCCAAGAGGAAGCGAACTCGTCGCGGCAAGGTCACTCGCTCGGCCGAAAAAGATGATGAAGACGTCGTAATGGAGGGTGAAGAGGAAAGTGAAGGTCACGCTGGTTCGTCCCACAGGAAGAGGAATGCTTGGGATGGTCGGTCTGTCTCTCCGCAGAATCGAGCTCCTTCGAGGAGTGATTATCTAAGCCGCGGTCCCAATGCCACGGGTCCTTTTGCACCGACCGGTTCTCCGCACAGCGGGTTCGAGATCCCACCTCTTGCCGTCCTTAGCAATTCCGCCGCCGCCGCTGCCCTCCTGAATGCACAGTCCAGCTATATGCGTTCGGGATCTAACGCCCCTAGTCGCACCCATTCACCGCTTGGCCATGGCGCCGCCAGCTATCCTTTGCCCCCTGGCCCTCCTCAGTTTTACACTCCGGACCTCGGCATGCTCAACTTCAGTTTGGCGGTGGGTAACCTCATGGGCATCCCTACTCTCCCCGAGCTGGAACGGCATTATATGGAGCTCGCTGAGCATAGACGGCGAATGGAAGAGATGCTAGAACGTACAGACCGTGTCATGGCGGGCTTGAAGAGAGGTATCGACGAAATGCGCGGTGTCCTCGCTCAGCAACAAGCGCCTCCCATGGCTCCCCCTGCCCAATCGGCACCCCCTCAGGAACCCCAGACGCAGGAATCACAAGAGTCTCAGGGCCGTGTGGAGGAACAACCAGCTCAATCCCAGCCCCAGCCCCAGCCCCAGCCTCAACCTGCCATCCAGTCCGAGCCTGTCGTTCCCAGCGAACAGGAGCGTCCTCGAGAGAGCGTGTGGCCCATCATCGAGGATGCCTCTCGAGAGTGATACTCCTTGGTGCCCCTCGTTATATGTCCGTCCTTTGCTTTCTTTCACTCTCTGGACTTTGCGCTGTTTCAGTTCTGCCGTGTGTACAGTTTAATTTGCCGCTTGCCTCATCGCCTTCCTGGCGACGATATCCCTTTTTGATGCATTGGCTTCTCACCTATTATCGATCTTGGTTATATTGACGGATATGTTATTATATAGTTTGGGTTTTCAGTTGATCGTTTACTTCTTGCCTCGCCTTTCCGCTGACTTTTCGCGTCCTGTTTTACATATGTTCGGGCGGAGGGATCGTTCTACAAGGACAGATTCCGTAACGAATTTCACCCTTACACTTGACTTCTTTCTTCAGCTTCTTATTTATTTTCATGTACGTCCGCCCCATAGTACTTTCTGCATCCTCCTTCGCTTAACGCTTTTGTCTCTTGCTTTCGATAATGACCGTTGTATCCGTGTCACAACCTCGCGCTACTACCGATTAGTTTTTAGATGCCACACCCTGACCTATTTCCTTCCCACTCTCCCCTCATCCCTACTCCGTATTCCTTGACTTGTTGACCTTTTCTTACCATGGTATCCTACATATTGTATCTCGGGGTTGTGTAGAACACGCTTCTGGTTAATGTATTGTTTTAGCGCACCTGTGAATCTCCACAGGTCGGTGCCCTGACTTACCACCTTGGCTGATGATAAACATGGATCTGATTCGTACAGCAATGAAACAATTGCAAATGCAAATATCACTTCAGGCAAACTAGCGTCGAGGCGTGGCATGCGCTAGCAGAACCGGGTGCTCATTGGGACCTCATCTGCGTACAGTAATCCTCGAATTGGGTAAGGTTACGACAATCATCACAGAACTCACGAAGGCTCATAAAATTTTCACAGGATCTAATTAATGACAGACTTCGCGGGCGCTTCCTTGTGAATGGTGTGCTCCAATACAGAAGTGCTGCTCATCAAGGCGAGCGTTCCCAAGCTTTACTGCTTCCAAACTGCTCCCGAACAATGCAGAACTCAAAAACTCTTCATCTTGCATCTCACCCAGCTGAAGGTGATCACTCAGCAGGCGAAGTGATACAACACCCTTACGAGCCTGTCGACCCTTTCACCGCCTCTATTCCGCTCCGCGTCTGGAACAACCGCAGGCGTGACACAATCAACAGCGTAGATGAGATTGGCCCACCGCGCACTGCGGGCCCTGGTCCCCCACGTACGTCTCACGAAATTGGCCGCTCCAGCCAAAGCCTAAACATAATCGGAGGAAACCGACCTTCCTTGGAGAGTACGAACAGTCAGGGACGAAGTCCTACTGCTCCATCCGTCCCGATTCCTGCGAGGAGGAATGCTATCAATGTGACTGTCCCTCCCAGTCCTCCAGGGCCCGACGACATTCAGCAGGCGCTAGTGAATCAGTCGTACACCGAGAACCCTTATCAACTACCCTTTCCCGCCCAAGCAAATGGAACCAGGATACCGAGACAGAGCCCTTCAGCTCAATCCTTGACAGCACGTCACCTACACAAGCAATCCTCTTCGCCATCCCTCCACCGCGGTCATTTCCGTAGATTTGGTTCACTTTTTGGCCAAGTCTCAGACCTGTCCTTACCGGAAGACGGCGACGAGAAAGCATCCACCTTAAGCGCTCAACATTCACCCACGGAAGTCCAGGAAATTACGCGGAGGGAGAAGGTGGTGGTGTTCTTTACTAACGTCTTACTTCAACAAATCTACCTCAATTGCCTCCTCCGGTTGCCATACATGTACTACTCCCGCGTGGACCAAATATTTCAGGACGCGCAACTTACGATGGAGGAGATTAAAGAGATGGCGTTGAGGGATAGTGTTGCTGAGGATTCGCAGGGACCATACTCTCAAATGCCAAAAGCTTACTCACGACTGAAAAAGAACTGGGAGCGTTTCATCGACAACCTCATGCGAGAGTGGAAGACGCTCAATATCATTTCTGGGTTGCTCCTTTCGTAAGCCCCGCCGATCTTCCGTTCTACTCATAAACTAAAGGTTGTCACTATGTGCTTACTTACCAGGGGCATCCTGACGATTTTTCAGATTGATGGCGCGCAGTCTGACCCTATCACCCGCTTTATGGCATTCTGGTCCCTGATCTCCGCGCTTCTCAGCCTGTTATATGGGTGCTTCTTTATCGTTAGGTTTTCGGGAATGCGAAGAGTCCACAAGGCAGCAGAATGGGCAATTGTAGGTGTGATACTGCCCCCCAATCACTCGTTACTTAGCATCCCGTATACAGGAAGCCCAACGTCAGCAAACAGTATTCTGGAATGTATGGGTTATGTTGGCAATGCCAGCGATTTGGCTAGTCTGGTGAGAGTCGGCCCTTCAGTGACGAGATGAAGGTACTGAAAACATGCGCAGGTCAATTCTTGCGTACATTGCATGCATTATGGCTTTCATGTGGCGAATCCGACCTAACGAACCAAACGCAGAGGTGGTTCCTCGAGTCAGATCCGCAACAGAGGGCGGTTTTCGGATCTTCATTTGCTGTGTATTGGGGATCGGAATCCTTTACGCTATACTTATCATCAACACGCTCCGGCGATACGGTTCCAGCATGGACAGAGCTTGGAAGTGTCGAATTAAAGAGTTCAGGAAATCATACCGGGAGAAACTCAAGTTGCTGCGCGAGCCATCGTCTCCAGTTCCAAATGTTGGAGTCGTCGAGGCTACCCCACCTCCAAAGTCGACCTCGCCCCCATTATTTTCACCACAGACACCTGTTATTCCTACAAAACCACCGTCACCGTTACGGGCTTCGTTCACTAGCACTCGGCATAATCCCCCATCACCCAGCCTATTACGTGGACGCAGGTCATTATCCCCCACCTATGCTATACTTCCTGCGCATCTTCATAGAATGTCACCTGAAGGCGAACGACCCGGTTCACCACAAAGCGTGGCCGAGACCGATAAGCCCCAGGCAGAGCGGAACGGAGCATTGGGACTTTACTTCGGAAAACCTGGTGAATTGGATGAACCATCTTCCCCAGACATGGATGAAGGAGCTGGGGGTTCCCAAGGAACGCGAAGATCAGTAGATGAAACCTCGACAGAACCAAGGCAACTGCAGGAGGAAGCTGCTGCAGGAGGAATAATTTCACCGATCAGAGGGGATCAACACGTGGATTCAGACGCTGTCGATGCCACACATTCAAATATTGAAGGCTGACCCGGTTGTGTCAAGGATTCAGACGCCCTAGGGTTCCCACTCCAACTGAGGCTTCAGGATGGTACCTCAGCGGAGAGCACCACCAACCGCCTCCTATTCACTGATAGTGTGCCTTTGGCGTACCTTCCCTCGGTATACAGTATACACTGCTTTTGAATATGTCAATACCCAAGCTACGGTAAAATATTCTTCTACGGCCGATGGAGAAGTTATTACTTCAGTTTATGATCATAAATATAGGATGATCACGAGTATATAACTTGAGGTCGCCGCATCACGAACACGACCCATATTCGTTCTGACAGAAGCTTACCTGAGCTCTTCCTGGCGCCCGTGAGCTTCAGAAAAGAGTCCACGATTCAGAGATGAGCGTCTTCCGGCCTTCCCACCCGTTTGGTACTCCCAAGACAACCTTTCACCGTTGCAAACCCCCCAGATCTCTTCCCAAGTCGAGATTCAACTAGCCAATCCAAAAGTCTCTCAGAGAGGTGACATGCATCCTTACAAGTCTGTAGACCCTTTCACGGCGTCAATTTCTCTTCGCATTCAGAACAAACAGAGGCGCAATAACATCAAAAATGTCAATGAAATCGGCCTACCTCATTCACTCGCTAGGCGTCGTCCCACGAGCCCTTCACTGCGCAAGGTTACTCAGTCTGCTCCGGATCTTGCTACTTTAGCCTATGTCCCGTACTATGCAGACAGCAGCGGAAGCGCCGGTGACACGTCGTACCCCAGGCCGGATGGCGAGACAATAGATCTAGAGCCTCGAGGGCGGTCTGTCGATATCTATCCTGTTTGCGCTGTACCACGAAGACGGAACGTTATGAATACGACAACTGTGGGCCTCGAGCTGCCATTCCCTGCTGAGGGCAGGGAGAATCAGCAGGACCGCCCATGTCAAACTTTGAACACATCAACACTAGGTCCTGCAGATGCCCGTTCCACTTCATTGGCCTTGGTACAGGACCGCCGCGGCTTTAACCAAAGAGTGCCTTCTGCAGTCTTCTCTGACTCCTTTTTGCCCATCCAAACCGATGTAGAGAAAACTGCGCACCCCAATATCTACCATTCACCAACGACGGCAGAGCAGGCATCACTCAAGTTGTACATCATCACACTTCTCACCATTGTCATTCCGGGTCAGATCTACCTTCACTGTCTTCTCCGTCTGCCGTACATGTATTTCTCCAGGGTTGACCAGATTTTTGTGAGTGCACACCTCACGTTGGAGGAGATGAAGGATATGGGGCTGAGAGGTAGTGCTGGTGAACACTCGCATGGACAAAAGATGCCTAAGGCATACTCACGGCTGAAGAAGAACTGGGAAGAATTTATTGATAACCTTATGCGAGAATGGAAAACCCTCAATATCATATCAGGCCTATTGCTTTCGTAAGTAATCCTACCATGACTTTCATTTGAGGAGATCTGATCTACTTCTAGGGGAATTTTGACGATTCTTCAAGTTGACGGAGCAAATGCTGATGCGGTTACGCGTTACGCGGCACTATCTTCCCTCATCTGTGCGCTGTTCAGCATGCTATATGGCTGTTTTTTTATAATTAGATTTTCGGGAATGCGGCGAGCGTATAAGGCAACTGAATGGGCCGTAGTAAGTGTTTGTCCAGAGACTAAGTATATTTATGATTCACATTACACCATGTGGCAGGAATCACAGCGCAATCAGACCATAGTATGGAATATTTGGGTTATGCTGGCCATGCCAGCTATCTGGTTTGTCTGGTAAGGCGTCAACTGAATGCCAGCGTCGGGTCTCTGAAGATCGTTAGGTCAATCATTGCATACATTGCTTGCATCATGGCCTTCATGTGGCGAGTGCGGCATGGTCATCCTATACAACAAATCAGTCCGAGATCGGATTTGGCTTTCCGACTATTCATTTGTTGGGTTTTCGCCATCGGAGTCGTCTATGCAGTTCTCATCATCAGCACTCTATGGCGATACGGTTCCAAAATGGACGAAAGTTGGAGCAACAGGATAGCAGGCTTCAGGAATTCACCACGAAGCGACAAAAGGCCGAAGTCCCCATGTGTGGACGTCGTGTCACCTACCCCTCCCAGGTCACCGACGCCACAATCGCCCATCGCTACCGCCGGGTCCCAACCCGTCATTCCACCGCGGCCAGCGGTGCGGCCTCAATCTACTACGAGCCGCACAGAAAGTTCTTCATCTTTGCCAAGCTTAGCCTCCAATCTTGAGGCGGTGCCAACCAGTCCGATCATTTTATCCGTTGTCCATACCCCTTACGAGCCCGTGGATTCAACGGATACAGCAGCACCGGGCACACTAGACACAAATATCCAACCTGCTTTAACCTCGGATCAGGGCGCTGGATTGCGGCTTGGACTAGAGAGAACGAGACTCTTGAGCGAACGGCTACCCCCTTTGACAAATAGTGGCGGTCCTTCCCAGATTCAAACTACTAACTGGGTGCAAAGGGACCTGGAAGATCATGCCAGGGAAACCGGAACCTCATACAATTAAACGAGAAGTGAACATTGTCGGGGAAATCTCAGAGCATCAGTATACCAGCAATCCCCAGAATGTCCAGTCTTACGCACAGGCAACAAAACGACATAGTATCGACGTCGACAACGACTAAGCATGAATCGTCGCGATGATTACGAGCTAAAATGGCTACGAGGATGTAGAGCGGAGTTAATAAAGCCCAGGCAGTTACTACAGCTCCGTTGTCTTCGTTTCGTCACATTGTATATCTGAGCCAAGTAAATCGTTATCGCACAATCGCGTCTGCCAAGTATATAAACTCGTTTACGTTTGTTACAGCAAAGGAAATTTTTGGGACGTGCGTAGTCACCCGAACTTGACACCGTTAGGGTGGCTACCTTGTCGTTTCAAAGCTCAATTTTCAGCACCCTTAATACCTGTGGCTTGGCAAGGCGTTTGAGACGCACAGATTGTGCCGGTGATCGGAGAGCCATTTGATTCTGCTACCTCAAGGCTGCATCAAGGCATTGGTTTTTTTTTGACGCAGAATCCACTGTGCAAAAGCTCAAGCACCATGGAAAAAATGCTGTACAGTAATCTAGCATATCGTACAGCCAGAAAGGGGTATACGTTGTGGATACATTAGTATTGATTATTAACAATTCCCGAAACTGGTTTGGATGGGTATCAAGACAGATGAACTACGCGGACACGGTCCGGATGTAGAGACGTGCGAGGCCTCTTGGTGATGGCAACTCCAGAATCCTGCGTATGACCATCACCCATTCCAGGCGTGAGCGATCGTTTAGATGCGCGCCCAGGCGTAGGGTCGGATGCGGGATGACCAGTTGTTGATGTAGTGGTGGTCACTTCAGTTGTAGAACTCGATGCAGAGGGTCCAGTTATCGGTTCCACATATCGTCGGAGGTGGAGATCAACCAATGGCGGAGCTTCATGTTTGTCGCCAATCCAAGGCAGGAGATCAGCTTCGTCGCGAAGTCTTGATAAATGGACGGATATGTCTCTGAGTCGCTCATTCTCTTCGCCTGTTCTCGCTGCATATATGCGGTCCACAACAACTTGCCAGAGTCAGCCAAATAGCCAATAAAGGAATGAAGCCTTTCGTGCAACACTTCTCGCAGTTGAGCAGCTAAATGATCCTCTCGCGAGAAGACGTTTGCACGTTCGTTGGAGCACTGCAACCCGTTGATGAAGATTAATTGTGCGTAGAGCTGTGAGGCCGGGTGGTCAACCCGAGCGGTGAGGATCCACAATGCAATCCACCAAAGGGATTCCAGATCGTGCTGGAAGTTGTACACAACTGGATATGGTGTTCCCGTAGGAAGCTCCGGTTGCCCCGCTGGTACATATTCTCCTGTCTCTTCCAATATCGTGACTATAGCCTCAGCATCTTCGTGCGAGCTTGGCGGGTTGTCCATCGGGCGAAAAAGGAGCGCGCCAGTTAAGAGCTCATATGCCATGAAAAAAGGTGTACCCTGCAAATAGATCAGCAATGAAGTACCAAAAAAATTGGGATACCCTCACTGTTTTGGGATCCGTCGAGCTGGGCGAGGCCGATTGAAATTCCTTGGCGTATTCCAGATCGCTCAATTTACCTTGAGCCTTCACGTCCTTGCCCAGAAAAAGGATATTTCCTGTACTGACATCACGATGAACCCAATTGGCGACGAACATAACAATGAGGGCTAAATTAGAATTAGTAAGAGGTCTTTCTTTCGCCGTGTTTACGTACCCATCCAAGCGTCGAGAAGCGCCTTAAACGATGTCGGAAGATTGGGTGCGTCATGAAGTGCTGTGCAAACATCTTCATAAACAAGGAAGTAACGTTCCTTGGCACGGTAACTTCGGTTTTGATGGATTTGATGATGAGCAACGTCGGTGTGGGGGCTGCGCTGAAAGGGGTGAACTGGGGTGCCCATATTTCGACTCTGATCTGCTTTCGGAATGCAGCGACTTCGGGAACTAACGTCCTTGGAATTTTCTGAAGAGAAAAGCCCCCGCACGGGAGTAGCACTGTTTGGTTTATCCTTCAGCCTCTGTCCTTTGCCATCGCAGCTGATATTCATGAAGTAATCCCGATATTTGCCGCCAACGATGATCTCAAGTGGCGTCCCTCCCATCGTTTTACGCAGTGGAGCAATGAGATCGAGACGGGATTTCCGGCCGCCTTTATGCTTGGTGCATTCATCCTCGACTGCGTCGAAAATCTTGGTCTGGATCTGGCGCTCCGTCATTGCGCCTTCATCCAACCATACGTCTTTGAGGGCGACTGGGGTCGAGGGGAGGAGGACCGAGCCCCCGAACCCGGAGATCTGAACCGCTTCCCAAACCCGGGTCATACGCCCACTGATACCAAGCGAACGATAGCTGGACAACGCTCTACAGGTCCTATAATAACGAGAACCATCCTCCGCCGGAACCTCGTACTCGTAGTGAATGATATCTCCACAGCAACGACGAACATTTGGATCATAGCCGAGTCCTTTCTCATCGCCAAATAAAAACGAGAGGAAAATCGATATCAAGATCTTGGGGTTCTGGTGGAGGTTGTAATTATTGAGGTCAAGACACCACTAGGGATTACAACTTGCCTTGATAAAGTCAAATGGTTTGGACTTTGTCGAGTGCGAACGGGAGAAGTACCACAAGGACATCATGCCATCCTCCACCGTAATCTGACCGTGCATTAGTTTTAGCTTCACTGTGGCAGTTCCGAGCCCGGACACGTACACCGAACATGAACATGCGCCGAGGATCGTCGTTCATGATATGGCTTGCTGCAGAAACCAGCTTCAAGCGATTCTGAGAGGAGATCAGAATGTATACGGATGAAAGACAAGGAATGCCGCACGTCGAGCGTATGTTTCTCGTGTTTCTTGTACTCAGCAACGACTACAGTATCCGGAGCCACCAACTTTTCCGAACCCGACCAAAGTCTGGACGCGTTGTTGAGCTCAAAACACCCATCTATCCTAAAATTTGCACCTTCGAGTTCCGAAGCGAGGTTCGTGTTGGGGCAATCACGGTACTGAAGATGGGCTTTGGCAAGCCTGCCATCGCTATCGGTGGAAGAGAAGGTGTAATCGGCCAGTTCCTTCGCAATTTTTTCGAACACAGAGAACAGTGCGGCCTCGTTGGCTTTGAGTTTTGAAGGAGAATTGGGAAAGTCACACCACTGGAGCCCGTTATCATCCGCCGATAGAACAAGGCCGGCGTTCTTTAACCTTTCAACACAAGCCGTGACGTCTTCTTCGGCAGGAATGAATGGTAGATAAGAGGTTCGAAACTCCTCGACGCCGCAGACCAACATTTCGGTGTCCATCTCGCGTCCGATTTCGTCCCGGTGGCTGGTTACGACGGATCCATCACCCCGGTAACGGTGCGAGCGGGGCGTGGAATCAATTCTAAAGCAAAGGGTGAGACGGCATAGGGTGCAGAGCGATGAAGATGGTTCTCACGAGCTCATATGAAGAGACTTGGACCTTGGAGGCGTGCTGAAATGGCGTTCAGGTTGCGAAGACTGGAGACACAGTATAGCTAGAAGAGGCACCTTGGTGGGTCTTTCTCTGAGGTAGACATGACAGTCTTGACAGTGAAGGATTTCGAAATGAGCGGGTTGGGGGAAACCAAAGTGAACAATCACACAAAGTTATATCGTGGTCACGTGCAATCTCTCAGCTCAAGGCTTGTTCTCCTGCACGAGCAAGTCTCGAGATCCGGCGATGTTAGTGAGCAGGAGTCAGACTGAAGGCAACGTCAACACCCCACTCCTTTGTTCCCAGATCAAGGCATTATTGGGATAGAGAGAACAAGGTTCACAAGCGAATGGCTACCGCCTTCAACAAATAGAGCTGGTCCTTCCCAGATTCAAAGGGTCCTCAGCGGTCCAACTTCTACAATGGAGCAAGAGGCGGGTGACGCCGGGGAAATCTCAAAGCATCAGTATATCAGTAATCCCAGGATGCCCAGTCTTCGCACAGGCAGCAAAGCAACAAAGTACTAGTGCCGATGATTGAAGATCAATTATCACAAGGATTACGAGCCAAAACGGCTAGGAGGTGCGTAAAGCGGAACAACACCCAAATAGTTACTACAGCTCGGTTGTATTCATGTCATCCCATTATATCTAAGCCCCAGCAAGTCGCGTAGTCGCTTCTGTCAATCATGTAAATTCATTTACACTTTCTACAGCAAAAGAAATTCTTGGAACGTACATAATCATCCGACCTTGCCGCCATTATGGTGGCTTTCTCGTCGTCTCGAAGCTCGATTTCCAGCCTCTTTAACGCTCTCAGCTCGGCGAGACGCTTGGGACGCTCAGATACGTCCCCCCAAGTAGTAGAGCCAGAGTAGCTGCACATTTCCAGCACCTTAAGACTGGTTGCGTGTTTCTCCACGATCGTTTCAAAGAAACGGGTCGCCAGAGCCGTATCGTTCGGTGTGGGCTCGGCCCAATACTCCTCCGTATTCGATAACCAGAGCTCTTCCACACCAGAATATGTCGACAGATAGTCAAGGAACCCATCCTCCAGGTCCAAGATATTGAGGGAGATGGATTTGAGGTGAATACGGCATCTGTTCAGTGCTCTCCACATCTCATTTAACCCCTGCAAGGCGTACTCCGGTCGGATGTCTAGGGAAATTAAATTTGACAGGTTATCAAGAGAGGAGAATTTGCTGAGGCTAAGCGCGGTTGGTATTCCAAGTGAGAGATTCCTAACATTGCGCAGTGATGCCATTTGACGATATATTTCGTCCAAGTAGACGAGGTCCGGACGGTGATAGTGGGGCTGAAGTTTGATTTGGAGGTCGATGAGATCAGGACTATTGCGGAGAGCTTGTGCAGTTCCCGAGAACAAGGGTCCGGCCTGCATATGAATTCGAGGGAAGGTGATTGACAACTGCGAAAGGTTGGAGAGGTGGCCAAGTTGGGGGTACGGAAACGAAACATCGCAACTCATGTCGATGGAAACGTTTCGCAGGTTGTCTTGTGAACGAAGAAGATCGATCATGGCTTTGTTGGTGTCTCCTACGTCGAAAGCGTGAGTTCGCCATCTATCTCCATCATGTGAAATACAGCCCAGCGAGTTGTGAGACTGGACGTACTCGACAACCTCCAAGTTGTGAAAATGTCGGAGTGCACCCGGCAGGTATTGCGATATGATTTCTGCGGCTTGGAGTACGTCCTTATCGGATGGTCGTTCTGGATACCCAAAACTTCCATCCCTCTCCATCACGATATGCGGTGGGAGACCATTCGCATTGACACCAGGTGCAAGGCATCGAATCTTCAACGTCCTGGCAAATAAGTGTATACGGTTGGGTCTAGAAGCCATGCGAATAAGTCCTCGAGCACTTCTCCAATCGGAGAGGTCAAAAACGATAGTTGAGAGCACCCGGGGTGTCAGAATGCCATCCGCATACTTGCAGGTGGCCCGAAAGTTGGCTAGATCCTTCCACCCGGAAGGCTGTAGCTCACCTGGTAAGCAATACGATGTGAATCAGGGGGTGTGTGTGAGACTCACCAATTCAAGATGGCCAGCGATGGTTTCCACAATCTCTACGGGAAGATCAATGACTGTGATCATCGTTGATAGTTGTAGTTAAGAGTGCATATGGAGTGAAGAGTGACGGACGGACTTTTGATCCACGCCATATGGTGGGTCTGCTTTTATTAGGCGTCGCTGGTTCTTCGGGGCCTCGGCACTTTAACTCGACAAGCCAGCGGCGGTGATGTTTTCTGAAGATAGCACGTGAACGGTATTGCAAACGGAATCATTAAAGAGTAGTCGGGTCCAACTTGTTCAACATAACAGTCACTCCCTCAGTTGGTGGCCTATCTTGAAACTGACCATAAGCTATGATTATTCTCCTTGCTCAGCCTCGCTGTATGTCTTTTTATGTCTTTCGGTGTATATCTATAAATCACATTATGTTTGTTCACTCTTCTTGTCGAGACCGGCCGACCCCACTTCACAGCTTTATAGACGTTTCATGATTGCACCTAGAGTGCGTTAAGCCCACTCAGCGACACCAGCCACGCCGCTTTGCTTCGGGGCGAAATTCCCCCCCTCCCTTAAGCATGTGTCTAGGGACAACTCTTCAGAAGAGAAGATTCTTCAAATGGGTTCGACAGGGGGGGGGGGAGCTGAATGCGGGGCTCGACGGCAACGGGCCCGCAGTATTCTCAAGCATTCATGATCAGGACATTCCATCCATCCCTCACACCCAGACATTTCGTGAAAAATACATGCGCATATCATAAGGCATAGTTTTCATTGGGCGTCGGTATGTTATATGCGATGCAGTGAGTCGACATGGCTTACGATAACCACGAGGAAAGGCGGGAGGAGAGGGGCAGACATGTTTAATTATGCCTCTGCTGCTTTCGGAGTTCTCTTCTTGGCGGTGGTGTTCTCCCTGAGAGGGAGGGGAAGATGGGAGATTAGGACCGTAAGATGAAACGATAGGACGGGAGTTTGACTCACCTGAACCCGTTCTTGAACCTCCTCGACACAGTCTTCAAGTACCTCATCCTGCCAGTACCAGTTGTCTTTCTGCGCTTCGCCTTCTGTCCCCATTCGTAGGAGCGAATTTTAGCAGATGGGTAACCGCATGAGGCGCAAGCTAACTAGAGATGAGTCGAGGGCTTCAGCTGCCTGTAGGTCGGGGCGTACTTTTGTGTTGCCTGTGGAAGGCGCGGTTCCCGCAGCGGCGGCAGAGGGTGTGGGACTTGGTGTGTCGCTTACTATTGAGATAAAAGAACACGATTAACGGGTGCAATGAAGGCTTGGATTTCGAAGCGGACGCACCCGAAGGACGAGGTACCTAAAGAAATGCGCCATATTAGAGCGAAACCCAGAACTTCAAGAGCTCGGTGACGCACCTTTTGTCTATTGATCGCAATACAGAAAGAACAGACATAGAATCAGCAACCCACTCAAAGCAGACGATAAGACCGAACAAAAGCATAGCACAGGGAGAGCAGCGATCGTATGTTCGGCAAACTTCAGACTGTCCCTCCTCATCCAACCCCATCCACCTGCATCCAACGCATCCAGCCACAATTTTCGCGCAAAATGTCGCCGACACTATCGACAAGGCCTCCTGAGGTGATCTAGCATGGATTCAGACTCACCATCTCGCCGTATTCTTGAGGGTGTTGCTGTCGGGGTCGGTGTGGACTGGGATGTACACTCTTGTCTTTGTTGTTGTCTGTTGGGGCAGATCACGAAGCGTGGGAACGTCAGCCAGATGATTTCTTTTATTGGTAGGTATCCTTCTGAATCGTGTTCTCGTCACTCAAATGTCAGCACTTACACCTCTAACCGTGCATCGCGAAGAATTTCGCGTTCATAGTGGATCCCAAGATTTTGTTGGCTTCAGGCCGGTCACTATGGTCCCACCCCCTCCTTCGTTGGTTACTTTTAGTTGCTAGATCGCACGAAGCCTCTCACCATCCCTGACGTGAAACCGTCATCGTCATACACGTTCAAAGCCGAGGGGAGTGAATTTGCTTTCCACTCGGGTACTCCCAAAGGTGAAGATCAAGGAGGAGCGTTGGCAGATATCTCACCAACTATGCGAAACTGCTATGCATGACAAAGGAAGGAGTACTTCAAGTAATGGATGACGCTCTACTGAGGAGGCAGACTCGGATACATAGCTGTTCCATAAAACGGACAAGGATTACCATCATGTGAACAAGAAGATATGCAATAAACATGCAAATCAGAAGTGCAATACCGTGGCGTGGAACCACGTGCACGTCCACCTTCAACTTCGACTGAATGGCATTAGAACGATAGCGATATTGTTGTACATGATACAAGACATCAAGGCCATTTGAATGTCTTTCAAATCCTACATGTTGATGATCAATCTAGAGAGATGCGCATCGGAGTGGCTAGCAAAGGTATAAGACGGCGCTCCAGTATGCGCGGATGCTTAGATGTCATGGATGTTCTGATCGGTGAGAGTACTTGTGGGCGGTGTTTCTGCTCGTAAACTGACAACTTTCACTCCATTCTTTCGGGACTATTCGTATCCGCGATGTTAGAAATAGGTCGTGTTTAAATGACAAGGAGCGCCTAATGGGCGCCCCATTTTCGGATATTGACCCTGATTACCTTAAAGTTCCATCAATCAACGAAAGCTGTTCTTTGATTTTCAACTGTTTCGCCCTTCACCTCTCTCCATCGCCCCTCATAGTGTCCTCCAAAACCGTTCTTCGTGCCATGGAACATACTGCAGAAACTGGGTTTGCACAGCAAGCGGAGACTCATCAACGACACATACCAGGATACAGGTCCAAAGATCCGTTCAATCCCTCCATTGCCCAGAGTATCCAGAACAAACGCATGGGTTCAACTTTTAAAACCATTGACGACATACCTCTCCCCCCTCGTGCTCAAGTGCCTCCCCTTCAATCAATCCCGTCCGTGCAAACCCCATACTATTCGTCTCCTTATGTTCCACCTGTGTATCTTTCTCAGCCTGCATATCACTCTCAGCCTGCGGCTACCCAAGTGCCTCTATATCATTCTCAGCCTATGTATCATTCTCAGCCAATGTATCCCCATTCGACTCTAAATGCCCCTCAGTCCGCCCCTCAGCCCCAGTCACAGTACCTCTCTCGACCTCCATTTACCTCTCAGCCTCCGATTCCCTTTGGTCAAGCACACCCTTCCCAGTATACCCAGCCACCAGCCACTGTGCAACCATCCTCACCTGCCCACCCACCAGTTATCCCACCAGTCATCGTACGATCGGATGATGAGCAATCAGACTCAAACAGCCGAGCGTCATGGAGGCGGTCGCGAGGATCATCAGGCACACCCTTCCCAGGAAATGTGGTCACGTCCCAACCTGTTGGGAGCTTACCCGGGTGGAGATGGGTCTCCGACGCAAAAAAACCACGGAAAGTAGACAGTGATAGCACTCGGAGTCGACTTCATCGTCTGTCACGCTCTCGATCCTCCAGGAAGGACCGAGATTCTGATATCGCACGGCTAGATTACCTATTTCACCGTTCCTATTCACGCTCTCGCTCCTGCTCCCGTTCCCGCTCTCGTTTTCGTTCCCGCTCTCGTTCTCGCCCTCGTCCTCGTTCCCGCTCCCGTTCTCGTTCCAACCCCAGGTCGTATCGTCGTCGTACTCGCTCTCATTCACGTTCGCGTTCCCCTTCTCAATTTCGCCGTCCACACTCTCGCCTCCGATCCCATAGTCGTCATCGCCGTTCCCGCAGTCCCTGGCAATCTTGGCATATTCCAGTTGGGCAAGTCACGCGGCCTTCTAATCGTCCTGACCATTCACCCAGTCCCGAACGACAACGGCCCCGGATCCCAAAAACTCACTCCGAGAGCTCTGTGGTCTCTCCTCTGTCTCCTGCCTACAGCCCGACGAGCCCACAAGAGGACCCTCTCAAATATGCGGATCACGAGAAGCTGGAAACACAGACACCCTCATGGAGGTCGTGGCACCCAAGTTCTCCAGTTGGAGGATCCCCTTCAATACCGCACTCTTACTCGCGCCCTCCTATAGTTGCGAGTATTGAGACCTCTATCCACTCTCAAAATGTACCTTCCATAGTGGAGACTGGCGGATACACTCCAGGACTGCATTCTGTTCCTTCTCGCACGTCCGATCAGCCAGCAACCCACTCTCCATTCGTGCGTTTCATGGAAGACAAAGACGAGCTCGGGACTGATTATCCTCGTCCGCTCAGTCGCGTGAGCACGCCTGAGCGATACCCGCAGGCTAACGAAGAACCTCCGAAACTCTATCACTACATGGAAGCATTCGTCACTGACACCTTGCCTCGGCAGATTTACCTGCATTTTCTCCTTCGCCTTCCAGCTCTATACTTCTCTCGAGTCGATCGAATCTTTCAAGAAGCTGATCTCACCCTCGAGGAGATCAAGGATATGGCACTCCAAGCCACGGCCGAAGATAACAAGACGTTCCAATACAACATGCTGAGTCTGGGATACTATTACTCCCCGGAGACCTCGAACTTATCCCCAGCGTATCAAAGACTGAAAATGGGATGGGAGCACTTTATTGATAATCTCATGAGGGAGTGGAAGACGCTCAACATCATTTCTATACTCCTCCTATCGTAAGTCGCCTACATCATGCTATTTGGAAGGCTATTTCTCATTCTGGCCTCGCAGTGCAATAATGACAATGTTCCAGATCCAAGGTGCAGCCGACGACCCTATCACACGATATGTCGCCTTCTGGTCCCTTATCTGTGCTCTTCTCAGTGTACTCTACGGTTGTCTGTTTATCATTCGGTTTTCGACCATGCGTAAAGCATATAAAGCCGCCGAGTGGGCTCTAGTACGTCATGACAAGACTTTCTCCCTCAGCTTCTGACCAAATCTTCAGGAAGCACGAAAATCTCAAACTATTTTTTGGAATGTTTGGGTCATGTTAGCGATGCCCGTGATCTGGCTTGCCTGGTATGTCCCTTGGAATGGACAACAGTCTCAGGCGTTGATGTGATCTCAGGTCAATCCTCACTTTCATAATATGCATCATGCTCTTCATGTGGCGAGCGCGCGCCAATCTACCATCCGACTACATCTTCCCCGCATCTCCTTCAACCGAGCTC
The DNA here is from genome assembly GCA_018524895.1 of Podaxis sp. C-F-101400. NCBI lineage: Eukaryota > Fungi > Basidiomycota > Agaricomycetes > Agaricales > Agaricaceae > Podaxis > Podaxis sp. C-F-101400. The sequence continues at coordinate 55,586 of JAEUWR010000727.1, forward strand.
GGCCTCCGCATTTTTATTTGCGTTGTCCTGGGAACGGGCATAACTTATGGTACCCTCATTATGAACACCTTCCGGAAATACGGCACGCGGATGGACGAGGCGTGGAAGTTCCGCGTCGAAAGCTTCATCGCCACTACAGTCCCTGCTCCTGTATATCCACCCCCGCCTCAATATCCCCAGACTACTATCATACCTAGTCCAAAGTCATCCTCGGGGAGATCAAGTGATAGCGATCAGACTCCGTATATTGCTGCAACTCTAGGACCCAGAGGTCTCGGAGATGACCCAGCGGCAAACTCAGCCTTCCATGGGACAAGATCATCACCGTGGTCGAACCTGGCTCGACCTCTTGTTCCCCGCGGCCCCTCGCCGCCACTATCGCTATATGGCGATTCAGGCCGGCAGCCGCAGTGGGAAGGATTTATTTCTTGCTCTCGATCGAGGACACCTCCCAGCCGAAAGCGAGAAAAGAGTGTCATCCGCACCGCAAGCCCGTCATACTCATCTCGAAGAAGTTCTCCGCCTACGACTTTTTTGTATGATAGGAGAGGTCGCCCACCTAGTCCTATCCATAAATCAGATGAGAGAAGAGGGAGAAGTAGCATTCCCCGCCCTCGATACAAGAGTCGATCGTCGTCCATGGGACGCAAGGCCGTTCCACCGGATGCATTGCCGATACCCTTCGGTGCTCCTGGACCCTCGATAAACATGGATATCGAGTACACGGAGCCGCTGCACTTACCAGAGGAAGTAACGCATCAAATGATGAATACCGTTGTCGAGACAATCTCGGACACCATCCAGCCTCACAGGCTTGAGCAATTAATTATGACTAACGATGTGAACGATGTACAAAACCACCAACATAATACGATGTGCGCTGGCTGAGCTGAAGAGCCTTTAAAGACTCTGCCCATGCTCTCCAACGTAGAATATACGTGAGACCACCTCGAACTTCGAAACGTAATGTTTAGAACAATAGCGGTGCATGTTTGTATGGTGGGTACCTCAATCAAGGATTTCGATGTCATTCGGTGGCGTATTTCCTACCATCGAAACATTCACAAGGTAGTTGATTCGCTCCTTGGAGCCCCAGCCCAGTGGAACAAACCTTGCCCGATGTGGTATACGCAGAAGCGAATCCTGCAGAATTAAGTTTTGGAGTCCCATTTGAATAGTAATAGAAGCTAGGTTGAAAGAGGCCGGTCTGGTGCTTTATTCGGACAGAAGACCTGCCTAATTCGAGGTCGGTCATCGGTCGACCTGGCGATCCTATCGAAGTAGGAACATTTGTAAGGAACTATCGTCGAAAGCTGATAGCCCCCATCGATAAGGACCGGAGTGTCACTCTCGAGTTCTTCGGTCCCGTGGGCACGCATCAAAGCACAGTGCATAACCTTCACTTTGATTCCGCGAATCAAGGCAGCTAATTCGGAATCCCAATCACATGTGTATTATATTCCCAGCATTATGGTTGAAGAGGAGTGGTATGAAGGACGTGAACAAGAAACTTGCACAAGAGGTTTGCATCTGGTACAAATCTTGATTGGTCATGACTTGGACACTTCCGCCCGTCATCGAATATACACTGCCCTTCAACCCGCGTATCCCCGCAATTGCAATTGCACTGGACCACGCCTTTAAACCGTCACACGCCATGGTAGTCTCCAAAACCCCCGCTTCGACCCACGTGCACACAGCGTAGATGAATTTGTACTGGCGGTTTGAATCACGCGGGGCAGAATTCTCACATATTTTGGTCCAACAAACCGACAGAACTGTAACAGACTCGTGGAGAGAGGCTAAGCTTGCATTGTTCTGGTAAGCCTTCTCGGTCCTCCTGAATGACATGAACGTTTGATTCCTCTCAGGCGCATGCACAGCCCGGAATAATGATATCGGCGCATTCGCCAGCGAGTCCCTAGGGTTGTGCAATTAGGCGCCACTGATAGAACTACCTGCTTGCCACGACAATCTCGGATCTGATGGTAAAGCTGTTAATGACTGCTCAGATCTGTTATATTGGAACATATATATCCGACCACAGCTCACTGAATGACGCGCCACAACAACCTCATCGCAACCCATTCTCTTGATGCCGATTGTCCATTTACTCGCCTACATGACGAAAAAACCAAGTCTTTTACGCACTCCGGAGCTAGACTCTGTCATCGCGTCGTGCAAGAAGCGAGTGGAACGCATCGCAAAGGATTGCAGGGCGGGGAATCGAAAGTTTCGGTGGGTACACTTGGTCATAGCTCCCTGCATCTGCCACTGAACCTTTTGGGCAGAGATGTCGAATTTGATCTGGAGAATGACAAATACCGCTGTCTGAACGGACTTTTCGTCAAACCAGGCGAAGCCTTCTCACCTTCAGATGTACTTCGTACAACCAAGATATTCAAGAACGCTGAATTCTTCGCAAATGGAACCCCCGATTCGACGCAAATTGTGCAAGGATGTATTGGTGATTGCTGGTTCCTTTCCGCACTCTCTGCAGTAGCGACTGCCCCGGGCCTCTTGGAACAACTCTGTGTGGCAGTGAGTGTATGTCTTCTGAGGAACCCTTACTCGTGTTTAGGCGGCAATAGCGTGACGAAAGCGTGGGCATCTACGGATTCATCTTCTTCCGCGATAATCGCTGGGTTGATGTCATCATCGACGAGTGAGCCACCCCTTAGTAGTGCCTACATGTTAGGCTGGTGTTGATTTGAGTGTGTAGTCTATTGTTCACACGTCGGCCGAAGTTTGAAGACCTTTCGCCCTTCGAACAAAGCCTGTATCATGACGACAAGGAATATTATCTCAAGTCCGCTTCCGTAAACGAAGGGAAGACATTGTATTTTGCGCGTTCTAGCGCCCACAATGAAACGTGGGTGCCCTTAATTGAGAAGGCTTACGCGAAGCTCCATGGACATTACGCGTACCTGCACCTGGGGAAGACGTGCGAAGCGCTGGAAGATCTCACAGGAGGTGTTTCAAAGAGTCTTTTTATAAATGTAAGCACAGCCTTTAATTAGAGCCGATCCAGATTGTGTTCTGAGCGTCGAGGGCAGGACATTTTGGATCCGGACCGTTTCTGGACAGAAGAACTTCTACGAGCGAACAAGGACCGACTCTTCACTTGTCAGATCAGCCACTTGAACACCAATCAAACGCTATCGTCGGATGTTAAGGTTCAAGGCCTCGTCACCGCACATGCGTACGCTGTCCTTCGCGCAGTCGAATGTAGAGGAAAGAGGTTCGTCGTCTTGAGGAACCCGTGGGGCAAAGTAGAATGGACAGGCCGTTGGTCGGACGGCTCGAAGGAGTGGACGAAGGAGTGGATTAGCGTTTTGGATGAGCTGGGTCATTCGTTTGGAGATGATGGGAAATTCATAATGGAGTGTGAGTGTACATGGAACCCGCTTACAGTCTTAAGGAAACCATTTTCTGTTAGATGACGATTGGCTGGAATGCTTCACCGATATTGACCGGACGCTCCTGTTCGACTCATCATGGAGGATGTCGTCTAAATGGCTATGTGTACCCTGTAGAATGTTGCCGACGGCATTCTCTTATGGTGACGTGTCATGTAGGTTCCTCCTAGCCCTAGACTGCTCATCGCTGCTAACGCCCTTCCCAGTCACTTTCACCCTTCCAGCAGCGGCTTTCACTGTAATTTCCCTCGCCCAGCTCAATACGCGATACTTCAGAGACATTGCAAGCAGGTCCCTCTGGACAATTGACTTCGTGCTTGTCAAGGAGGGTGCCGATGAACCGATCACGGAGTCTCAGCATAACAAGTTCCAAGCACGCGATGCTAGTGTTGAAACCCACTTGGAAGCTGGAACTTACATTGTCTATGTGGGCATTCCTCTAATGAAACCCTTCGAGGCAGTGGGTCCTGACACTCTTTGAAGGCACGGATTGACCGTTCAATCGACTCAACTGTTCCGTTGGTAAGTCGCATTGATCTATACCCCTTGAAATCCACCAATAACAGAATAATATAGGAGATTAGTGTTGAGGATTGGCAGCTCTTGAGGCTTTCGAGGATAATGACGAAGCGGGCGGAGGGCAGGTCGATCGTATCCAGTAGGTCCTACAGAGTATTGCCATCACATTTTTGCTGACTCTTCCTTGCTGCTCTAAACCAGATGTTTCTCCAGAGTAAGTCCCTACAACCGCTCGAGCTATGCTATTAATTAACCGCCACTCTGTAGATCCAATAAACGTTTCTTGCCACGACCACTTGAAGAACTCATCCAAATTGACAAACGGCGCTACGAGAAGAAGAAAGCAAAGCAAAAGCAGAGCGAAGACAAAAACACCTCTGATGCGGAGACACAGTACTTCAGCGATGATGAATCAGATAGCAACGTCGAAGAAGTCACTAAAACCACCACTGTTGTCGTGAAGAAAATCAGAGCCAGGAATACGAACAAGCTCAAGCCCACCCCTCCAATAGAAACCATCCCACCTCCTACTGTCCAAGTTCGCCCTCAGGATAGCCGCCCAATAACGAGGACGTCCAAACGGGGTAGGCAAAAGGGGAGGAAAGGACAAAAGCATAAATCGCTTCCATCGCCGCCTCGATACAACGGATATAAGTGCGACACTCGCGTTGGCGCCGGCACTTGTGGCTCGCACATAGTAGGTCCTGCTCCAGGGCCGAGTTCATCGAACCACTACAGCTATAACTATGCCGGGCCTGGGCCTACAGATCAGTGGTCGAGACCCGCAAGTCCTGCGGCAGGTGATTCTTCGCAGGAAAAGTCGACGAATTTCAAAATGCCAAGGGATGATGAACACTCCATATATCTTGGACTGAGGGTGTATGTGAGCAATGATGGGAAAGCGGAGGCCAGTGCAGAGGAGACGGACAATGTAATTGAGATTATTGGGAGGATCGGGGAGGTATTGACTGATGATGACGATGGTGATGATCAGTCTTCAACTGATGGGGAAGCAAGTTTGAGGGGAAGAAGTAGGAGTAGAGCTTCAAGTCGGAGCCCTTGGAGGCGTTGAATTAGGAGTTCCAGTCGCGCTCCGGTACGGAGATACTCATCTACTTAGTATCCAACGGTGCACTAATAGGTAGCTTAGGCTCACTGTCCTGCATCACTTTTGTGATATTCAATACTGTACTTTATTTGCCCCCCAGAGTAACGCCGCTCATAAAGGATAATAATCCACCAATGCTCCTGTACCCCAGTGAAACGCCCGAGCACCAGGGAATCATGTCTTCCTCTTCATCTCAAGAACGCACCGCCCTCTGACTTCGATATCTGTAAGGCAAGATACAAGGAAAACCGTCGAGAGACATGGACTTACCAGTAGACCCATGCCCGAGTCACACGAGTCCGACACCTGATCACCCCATATTCCACACGACAATTATCGGGCGCACTTCGGACCATACCTAAAACCAAATTACTCTGGACTGTCATAGCTATTCGATGCGCGTAGGAATAAACCTATCAGTACGTCGGGTCTCTGAAACACTGGTCACCTTGGTGATCTTAAAGAGGCAGGCTCGGGGAATTGGTGGGGTGACGTTGGTGTCCATCTGTCAGTGGCTGAATCAGTGATCTTCACGGGGCTCTGGGGAGTGCGAATGGTTTAAAAAGCGTTCAGAAGGACATATGTAATGAGGTGAATAAGAGTAGCTCACTTAAGAAAGTATGATGAGAGCGAGGAGGTAGAAGTTTGGGAGAACAGGTGGTACATTACTTGATTTCGTTGTATGTACACAAGGTCTTTTTTGTGTATATCCAGAGTAAGCCGGTGTATATATTCCTGTGTTTGGCTTGTGTGCATTTGAAGAGCTGAAAGATTCAAGAATCGAGAGGAAACTAGAGAAAACTTCTTGTATGATTGATTAGAAGTATATCAAGTATAGAGGTAAAGTTCAAGGACTTTTAATTCCGCGAGACTATACACAGAGCAAGGGATGGGGTGGAGGCGAGATAAAGAGGAATGAAGTATGAGGTATGACTCGGAGTCGGGAGATGCTGGACGTTAATAGGGCCTTGGATGTGTAGTAACCGAATCTGATATGTCGTAATGACTAAGTTGCAAGACGCTATCGAGGGCATGTCATCGGGTCTGTAGTTAGATCTCGGACTTGGAGGGGGTGGCGACATCGAAGGTAGATGGAATATGAGGTTGACGAGGTTTGTGACAGAGTTTCAGTTTCGTGGCAACCTGGCGTCTAATATCCACAAAGAATCACGTACATTCCTCCATATTTTGGATTCCTATGACAATAGGAGCATAAATTATTGCAGAAGAGGAACAACTTCTCGAGGTGGGAAGCAAGGAACTCGTTGGGTACCCTTTCAAATAGGGGCCCGCACTACCTCTTTTCTACTCCGAAGGAGGCAGGTGGAATTTGAGGCGTCACTTTACTTCATGTTTTGTTTTTTCAACCACAGCTCACTTGTGGGGGGGGAGGCATGCTTAAATCGAGATGGAAGTATTTCGGCTGAGAGCAACCTAGCAAGCATCACAGGCTTCTCCAAAGTGACGTGAACGTGAAGTGGGAAAGATCCAAAGAAGGTTTTGGAGCTTTCGGGAGCTTTTCCATCCCGAGACGTTAAAGTAGCATTTCGGCGTTGAAATTCGCACAACTTCGGATACAGGTTGTGGGGCTACTTTTATTTTCCTTAAGTGGGTGACTGTATCTTTGCTAAACCTAAGACAACGAAATCAAAGAATATGGAGGAGTAACGTCGATCCCACCCTTGACCATGCCCTCAATCCAAATCGGCCCTAGTAAACCCATCCAAAATAGAACCCAGGCGTAGTTAATCATAGACGGTATCCTGTAAATACCAACTGTTCTACCAAGAGCAATCAGACCATCTTCGACAGTAGTAACCACGGCTTGTAACATGTAGTACACAAAAGTATTCCAAGAGTATCGAAATTCTCTGGTTGCTGCCCAATCACCCACCCCATGGCAGACACCGGAGAGTAGGAGTGCAATATACAGTTGGGTGTAAGACGATGCGTTGCCCTTCGGATTGAGGCCCAGGATTCCTTGTGCAACGAATCTTCCGTGGGCTTGTAAAGGCTACATTGAACCGGTCGTTAGTGGGGTAACAAATAATAATGCATTCGATTGAAGATGCTATACCCGACGAAGCAGTTGATGCCAAGTTTGGCTAGTTGAACACAGTATTAGGCACACTTTATGACCATGCAGTGGGATTTACTCACCCCCAGAATTTCCTGATACTCTTCGGACTATCCAAGGCCCATAATATGAAGGCCAATCTCCAGGTTCGTACACACCCAAGCCAACGGTAATCATTGACAAGAAGCTGTACATGAATAGTTGGGTTGCCATGACCGTCACCCAGAAAAGCATGACATTGTACGTCTGCCAGGCGAAACCTCGAGTCCCGAATCCCTCACCACTGTCCACCTGCCATCCAGGACTCCTTGCACGAAGGTATCTGAGAAGGTCGCTGGCAAGAATACATCCAAGGATACGGAGAAATTGGTAACCAACGAAAGGCCATCTAGAAAGGGCTGAACGGCGCAAATGGGGTATCTCCCAGGACCAGTATACACCCCGCTGGTTGAGCATAATGTTGACGGACCACCACAGGCGATGATGAAACGGCATTGTTATCAATGGAAGTGTTTGTCCACGTCGTTTGTGGATGATGTATGTATCATTGAGCATCGCGTGGTCGAAATATACAAGGAGCATGATGCTGAGCCATAGGGCAGTTTGATAGATGGGGAATTTGACAGTGTCTGGCGGGTATGAACGGGAGATGATCTGAGTGTAGTAGGCAACGAGAATGAGAGCACATGCGCGTCGAAGCGCTCTCGATTGAGGTACTGCAGCCAGTCCGAAGCATGCAATGGAAAGGAAGGGTATAGCGCACGGTAAGAGCATGCCAGCGGGAGAGTTCAAAGAGTAACGGGGATGTCATGTCATCCTCGACCTTTACGACTTTTTTAACAGATAAAGTGCACATCGCCGTGAGATAGTATGACAGAAACCGCCAGCCGTGGGTTGAAAGAGATCGCAGTTGACATCATCAGTATTACACAATTCACAACCAATTTGTCGGAAACATCCAATGGGAGTAAGCGTGTAACTGTAGTTCTGGTAGGCATTAGCAATCAATTTTTGCAGGACAAGGAACGATCCCCACGCCAGGCAAGGCTTTTCCCTGGACGCCTGTAGATATGTACTCGGACGACGCAACAGACGGACATTCGAAGGCATTGGAATCCAAGGCTACCTTTGTATGCGAAGTCGGCTCTTGGCTGGTGAGCATCAGGCAGCTATAGTAGGGAGTTCTATGTGTATAGCAGACGGAACGAGTTGAGGTTGCAACCATTTCATGAGAACCAAGTTCGGGAACTTCCGAAAAGGATCGACCCTGATGCCAAAATTAGACGCCGAGCTCATCATACCAAGGCTTCCTATTCCGCTTCTCAGTGCCCGCCTGCTTGCTTGATGGATTCATCCTCGGTAAGAGGTTCGATCAGCCCCGGTGAGGTTTATTCTACAAGTTGTCTGCGCGTTTCTCTCAACGAATTGATGAATCAGAGTTGTACCGGGACTTGGTGCACTATTTCAAATACGCTTCCTCGGCTTATAGTGTTATTTGCCCCCGTCCAAATGGAAAGAAGCTTGTGATGCCGGTATGTGGGCTGAGATGTGCACATGATTCACTCTATGATATCGCATGGGACAGTTCTCGAACATTGGAGGGGATATTCAAGGATACGTGGCGAGAGATGATGACAGACGAGAGATAATTGTCGCGTTTCGCGGAAGGTAGGTGCGAATGTTCAAAACCTCTTTAGTGCATTTGAGGAGCTGACGTGCTCCCTAAGCGCATCCATTCTTGCATTCATAGCAGACGCTCAAGTTATTCTCGCACCATTCATCGCGCCTGGCGTGTCCGCACCTTGTAAGCTTCCAGCCTTTATTCATTTCAATACGTTCGATTTAACCCACGTTAGCCGGGGTTCGCGTCCATACTGGCTTCCTTTTGTCGTAAGTCTTACCATCTGAGGTTTTCAAACGCCATTGATCCCTCATCTGACCAGTTGGAATTCCATCGCACTTGAAATCCGCATGATTGTTTCTCGCCAAATGAAACTGCACCCGACTTACACCATCGTGACATCTGGGCATTCTTTAGGTGGTGTCCTTGCTCTATTTGCCGCGGTCACCTTACAATTACAAAACCCTGCGAAGTACGCCTACTCCGAAAATTTTGAAGTTTCATGTCCTGAAGCCTTGCTATTCTAGGACATTGAGGACATACTCGTATGGTGCGCCGAGGGCTGGGGTAGGTTGCCTTTACCGTCACCACCTTACGCGCGAGATCAAATGTTCCGACTTCTCAGAATAGAGAATTCGCCCTATTTGTCAATGAAATGTTTGGAAACAATGCCTATCGAGGTGAGGGAATGCCATCCATCATATGCCTGCTCGGAGAACTGACCTAACAAATACAGTGGTGCACGGCAATGACGGGTATGCTTCCCCTGACGCCGACATGGTCCCAGTCTAAATCCTTCTGTTACAGAGTCCCCACCATCATTCCAACCTCCTTAGGTTATCATCATCATGGTAACTATGGTACTTGATTTATCGTCCGTACGACAGTGCTGACGTCTAAATGTATATTAGGAATCGAGTATTGGCAGTACACGCACCCCGAATCCGAAGAGACAACTTGTGCATGCGCACCTGGTGGCGAGGATCCGACATGTTCTGCTTGCATGCCAAGTAAAGGAATCAATCCGGCTCATTGGACGGTATGCCTCAAAGTCAACATCGCTCTCCTAGTTGTGTACTAAGGTTTGCTTCTGATATAGTATTTCGGGATACCGGCCACTCAACCGTTCTGCCTGTGATGGAGGATGAAATCATACTTTGCAAGTAGTGTCCCTTCGTCTTCTTTATGAGTCCCGCACAACACGATTTGCTTGGCTTCACCCAAATCACATCACAGAGGTGCCTTTCGGTTGATTGCGAAGGTTACAGGGTGCTCGTAGGAGTGACGAAGAGTTCTCGAGATCCAGGAATAATCGTAGATTAGTTCCTTTCGACGAGGTCTCAGATTTCATTCAACCCTGCTAATACTAAGTATCCTCCAGCCCCATCGAAATCCTCTATGGTCCACCATAGTCCACCATCCACACTCTGATCACGAACGTCGAGCCAGCCGCATTGGACTCGGGTGATTCCACTCCTGCAGCGCTGATCGGTGATCGGTTGATGGTTGAAGGGAGCCAAAGTGAACTAACAGGATCTGTGGTGCGATCATTGCTTTTGCACACTGACACAAGATGTTCCGGCGAGCGTGCCAGCTGCCCCAAGTCCACTTTCTTTTGCTCAAGCCGCCAGTTTCAAACCACCTTGGAATGAGCGGAATGACGTTACGATGCAAACCACAAAATTGAAGGGAAAGTCTTGGATGGCGGATAACACAACAAATTTGTCGAAAGGGCTTGGAATGCAGAAACTGGGGTGAAGGATATTAGAGCCGTGATTTTATTCTCCAGGCCCGGTCTACGATTTAACGCTTCCATGCTGGTGGTTTCGTGATGGTTTGTATACCCAGCATATCGAAGCATGCTACTATTTGTCGGTATTTCAGAGGGCTGCCCAACTATCGATACCCCACCCCACGCCTGCTGAAACCTCTTGGAACTCAAACAGCGAATGCTATGAGCGCATTTCTTTCAGAAAAGTCTGAGCGGATGAGGAGACCTCTTGTTGATCATGCCATATCGGGATCCGAACTTCACTAAACATTGTTGGGATTACGTCATACGCGGGATTTACCGGCGTCTCTTTCACTGGTTCGCGGACCAAATAATCGTCGTATACTCCCGGAATGACCGTTAGCATGGTTGAGAGCACTTGAGTAGCCCTACATGAGCTAGGTCCCTATAGGCCTTCGTGCATACGGCCCCTTCCAAGCGAACTCGGCGACCAGAAGCCGCATTGTAGTAATCCCTTCAGTTTTCAGTCTGAGACTACGTCCTTGGACGAGTATCAACCAACTCGTCAGGACAACTGAGGTCATGATCAAATTCGGGCTTAGATCAGCGGATCGAGGCTTGGCACGGGCATTCGATTTCCAAGTACAAGCCAAAAATAGCTAAGTTAAGATAAGTACATCGATGGCGACATGGAATCGGGGCAACAAAAAGTTTTTTTCTGACCGAATTGGCAGCCCACCGCGGGACTCGAACCCGCAACTTTCAGATGAACTTCCGTTTTAAAAGTCTGACGCTCTGACCAATTGAGCTAGGCGGGCGTCTAGTGAAGTTAAACCGAGGTTAAACCGGCCTGACTGTTACTCTATTTCTCGACGAAGGCGGGTCTTTATTCGAAGTTTATCTTCGAGTATCAGGATAGTCTGCCTTCCAATCGCCCATGGTGTCGGTGTATGTAGATTTGTTTCAGGGGATTAGAACAAAGGTGGAGTCTGAGTCCAGGCTAGCGTTAAGGGCCGAGGCTTGGTTCACAAATCGGCACCACATAGTCAAGATTGGTACAACGATCGGGAAGCTTCGAGTCACTTCACCCTATCATCCGCAGGACGTTTCGAAACCCTATGTGCGGATAGGCTAGGTGACCTCGTGGCGACATACGGTTTGTCTTGGGGTCTAAGGCTGACAACTCAACTTAACTTAGGGTCCTTTTCTCGTCTCCAGTTCTTCGTCCTTCCCCGAGTTCTCTATGCTTCGTGTGGGTATCCTTCAATTCCTCCGAATTACTTCCTCTCGTTAATCTATTCGTGGCCACGAATAGCTTTAGGAATGACTATGAACCCTACGGTGCTTGGTGTCGCTGTTGGTGCCGTGAACCGGGATTGGAATAGGGATGTTTTGGATGGAATAGCGTTTGGATCCCTCGCGCCAGCACAGGGTCAACCGTTCCAGCAGTCGTTGGCAGCGCAGCAAGAACTAGTCCACATGGACATCGATCTCGCATCGTCTTCTATACCGGCGGACCTTAACCTGAGTGGGAGCATTGGCGGGAGCAACAGCGGAGTGATGGCGCTGGCTGACTTTGGCGGGCTTTTTGGCCTTGACCTTGGTCCCGATCTTGGGGTCAGTGGCGGCCAGCCAGTGCCAATCCAGGGATCGCCATCGACAGTAGCCGCAAGCGGATTGATTTCTACACTCCCGAATGCGAGCGACCAAGATTTATTCTCCACCCCGCTGGACCACCCTGAAGAATTCTTGAGCCAGGGAGACGAATCTGCAAATTTTCTTCAACAGTATCTACCGGACTCGCTCTCAAAGCAATTCGGTTCAGTGCCAGACTTTCAGGCCTTTGCGCTGGATGGTGATTACGCGCTTGGAGGGCGGGTAATTGGAGGCGGGGCTGCCTCTGACCTGGATGTCTCCTTAACGCAAAGCGGTGCCGATAACCCTGTTCAAAATACAAATTCCTGTGGATATTCCGCAACAAACTCCTTCACCGCGCATCGTCCGACGAACATGAACGGGCATCTCAACATGGGCAACTCCGGCTTGGGTGCAGGCCAAAGTCTTGCAGCGGGTGCGGGGTGGCCGTCTGCATATCCTGCAAGTTCAGTCGGACTTTCTCTCGTCGCGTTGCACTATGATAATCAAGGGCGAATCATGATGGACGCGAAGGGGGACGAGAACACCGGTGGTGTCGCAGAAGGGAATATGGGTGGTGATACTGTGCCGCTCGTGGTATCCGGGTTAACGAACAACGGTAGTGGACGTCCATCGCAGGTTAGTGCCGTGACTTGTCGCGTGCCCAGAAACGGAGATGTTGGGATCGAGCCGACAGCGGTCACGAAGGGGAATATGGCTTCCGTTACGGCGCCAAACGGAATAGGACAAGGATCCAGGAGAGCTGGAAGGCGAACCTCCTATTTGAGCGTTCCGATGCCATTACCGATACCTACGAGAAGCAAGCGACCGATATTGATGGGATGGCAGGGCGAAGCACAGGTACAGACCACCGACACCATCATCCCGGCAAGGGAAGCGACTCCACAAGCCTCTCCTTCAGTAATGGTCGTCCAGGATGCTCGGGATCATCAATCGGAAGCTGGGAAGAGAAGGAGGACTGCGGCGGCAGAGCTAGGCGGTAATTGGGACGAGGAGAGAAAACGTTCTGCTAGTCTGAGGAGAGAGATGCTGGGTTTACGAACAATTAACGACACGGACGACGCGACGAATAGAGAACAGGAAGGAAGGGAAAAGAGAAGAAGGGTTGGGTCGCTGTCGCTTCCTTCGAACAAAGAAAAGCAACGAGAGACTCAAGTGGAGTTGAATGGAAGTGACGAGGATTCTAGTGATGACGATGGAGACGGGTCTTATTATCCATCCCAATCATCGTCCCCCGATCGCTCGCGCCCCTTGCATCGCTCAGCAACAGTCCTCCCTCGGATTGAGGGGAGCCGCAGTCGTAGGCAAAGCGAAAGTGCGCCGGCATCCACCACGACCAGTAATAATGCCAGAGGCTGTTCACGCTCTTCTCCGGAGTCCGGGGAGCACAAGCAGACTAAGGGCAAAGCGAAAGGTAGCGCTGCTCTTGCTCTTGCCAAGGTTACCAGGATGAGTGGTAAATCGCCTACGAGCCCCTGGGGGACCTATGTACCCTTTCCTTCCGAGGAGTCGGCGGAGGGATCGGGCATTTCTTCTGGAGATGTGGCTGAAGTTCGTGCAGGAAGGAAGAGGCGAAATGGTCATATCCCGCTGCCTGTGCCTGTCCCAGATCTTATCAAGAAGAGCCGTGGTCGCAAGGTTCCTTATGTCGCGAAGGAGATCGCGCCGCAGAGCGAGGGCTCGAGTGCCAGTGCGTCGAAGAAACTGAGCGGGGACTATTCGAAGCGGACGTTTGTATGCGAGGTGCCTGGGTGTGGAAAGTGTTTTGTGCGTGGCGAGCACCTGAAGCGACATGTGCGGAGCATCCACACGCACGACAAACGTATGTGGTTTCTGTTCTTGTTGTGACAGCTACTGAAGAGAGCCCAGCACACCCATGCCCTTACGAGGGATGCGACAAGTTATTTAGCAGGCGGGACAATCTGGGGCAGCATGTGCGGATCCATCTGCCGGGTGGTAGTGGTTAAGAAGTTTATTTGGCAGCTATATATGCATTGTATTTAAGTCTATCCTCGATAAGTAGTTAAATAGGTCAGGTGTTGTTTGTCCTTGTTGATTCACGATTTCACATGCGTTGCGCATTTATTCATTACCTCTTCACATGGCCTCCCCAATCTCCTCTCCACCACCATCATGCCCCACCCCGACAATCCTCCTGTCCTCGACGCTGCCAAAGACGACGAGAGCATCCGTGTCGACATCGCTGTCCGGGCTCTCGGTGATATGCGTTCCCGTGCAACCGCCTCCGCTTCTTCCGGTGAGCGTGGGTCCGATACGGATCATCTATTCGGTATTGGTTTTTGACGCTCCGTTTTCTCTTTTATAGGACGGGAATCGTCGCGCAGCAGTAGGAATGGTGAACAGGATGGCCCTCAGCAGTCGGCCTCGGGATGCGATTTTGTTACGCGCATGTCCTCGTTGCCTCTGGTTGGCACAGCAATCCGCGCATATGAGCAGGGCAAAGCCTCCTCCAGGGTTGTAAAGGTGGGTTATCCATTTTATCGTGATAATGCCCAGCTTATAATCACATGCGCCGATGCCAGTATGGGGTCGAGATGGTCGAATCCAGTGTCAAGTCGATATCAAAGCCTGTCATTGATCGCCTCCCTGTCAACCAGCTGGATGAATTTGCATGTCGCCAGCTTGATAAAGTGAGTTTTCACTCCCTATGCTCATGGCTGTAGTGCATATAGTCGCTTCCGTCACCGCCCTGGCTTATCTAGCCCTTTACTTCGACCACGCCGATTTGGAGCATCTCGCACGTGAAATAATCCCCTTGACCACTCACAGCCGAGACTGTTTATGTGACCTGCTGCACCCAAAATCTTATTTCGTTTTCATTTTTCATCTGCTTTATGGGCCATCGTAGCTTCTCCCTCGTGCTTGCTGTGAATCGGATGCAACACGACTTGACCGTATTTTATTATTCGGCTCCATAGCGGTGCTCCTGAATGTGATGCTCATATCTCCCGACCATCCAGCTCGACAGATACCGACGCCCCTCCACCGCCCGAGAACCCACTTCTCGTTCCCCCGTCTCCCCTCCTAGCGAGTATACGTCCGCAAACAAACGTATGTCAGATATTGAAGATGCTGGCTCATCGTCGACACCAGTCGACCAACAAACCGAGAGGGGCAGACCAAAACTACGGACAAAAACCCTGGATGGGTCCCCCACGCCAGGGAACGACGAGCATAGACGGGAGGAGGATAGAGATGATCAAGACGTTAGTATGGAAGGACGGCCATATGTTGGGAGCGACAGGAGCGTACCCCAATGGATTCAAGGTGCATCGAATCGCTCTAGGGCTCGGCGAATGTCATGTTTACATCGTTTTTAGCCACACATTCTTATACGCACACTTCTAGTTCTGGCATGGCTTCGCCAAGAGAAGACTCCAGGATTGGTTCGCCCATCCCTCTGGATGATCACCAAAAGCGATCACCCAGTCACCAGCTCTCACCTGACCACCAAACTTTCCATCTCCGCCGTAGACGTCCAAGCGATGATCAAGCGCCAAGGGATTTGCAACAAAGTCAGAACGAAAGCCAAAACTCGGATCGGCAAGTCGCCCAGCGAAGTCGATGGCAGGCGATGCTATTGGAAGCAGGCGGGTTGGGCGTAGCATTAAGCGAAGAAAACATGGGGCGACTCAAGTATTGTCTCCAGTGGTTGCAGGTGCGTGACGACCCCCTTTTCTTGTTCGAATGTTTGTAATCGAGAGTACCACAGTACGCGACTGCGCATATAGACGCCCAAATCCTCATTCTCCGCGATTTTATTGAGAGCATTCAGCCAATCCCCCAGCGAAACTCTGCTCCTCATCGCAGACCTCCTATCTCTGAAGAACATCTCCGGAAACTCACAGAAGTCCGAAAAGATATCGTATCAACGGTTCGGCAAATGGTGGATGTGGTCAGCAAATACGCTGGGGGAGCATTGCCCGAACCCGCTCGTGGGAAAGTCAGGGGATTCATTCTTAAACTTCCGCAACGTTGGGCTACCAGAAGTGCTGCTGCTGGCGTCAGTCCTGGCGTACCTGTAGGTGCAGTGCCTGGATCAGCCGTAGTTACAGGTGTCAGTAGCGAGAGGGAGCGTCAGACGGTAGCGGCGGCAGGGAGCAGTACTGGTGTGCTCCGGAGGGGCCAAGGAAGGGAGAAGCGTGCTGCCCAACGCGAGCGAGGGACCGGTTCCAGGGCACCGTCTCCTTCGCCTCCAGAACCACACCCCGCACATCCGGTTCCAAGCACTGCGAGCAGCAATCAACAGATATCCCATTCAAATGCTACCGCTGCTGCTCAACGAATTCTCACACTAGCGACAGAGAGTTTGGATATGATGCGCAATGTTACTGGTGTCGTAAAAGATAGTTTGGATCGTGCTGACGCGTACGTGCTTCGCCCTTATTGATTCCTCGGAAACTAATTTTTCTTCAGGTGGGTCAACCGCTTGCGTATGGTTGGCGTTCAGCGTGGAGGACAAGATGATACAAGTGATGAAGCCCTGAATGAGGAGTTTGGGCCACCGAGGGTAGGGTCCCAACACGATTCTACGCAAAGGAATAGGGACGACTATCGAATCCTCTTTCACCGGCGTGGCGGAAGCAGCTCCTCTGCACCTGGAGAGGACGAAATCTCTTTCTCTGGCTCCTCCCCAGCGTCTCCATTCACCACGACTACCACCCTCAGTCATGGCAGCGGATACCGATCAAATTCCTCTTACACAGCGGCATCCAGTATGCCGTCTACGCCTACTGGTGCTTCCTTTGCATCCCTTCCTATCTCCACTTCTGCGTCCACCAGAGACCCCTATGGTGGTACAGTAGCGAGTGCACCTAGCCCTGGAACTATTCCGCTCGCGTCGATGCACATTGCGTCGCGGTACAATACGCCCAAGATGGGCACCGCTATCCTTCCTTCCGAAGATGATGTCCTCGGAAGCAAAGCCGATGAAGCTGCCACTATGCGAAGGTCGAGTCTGGTACGAATGGAAGTTGACTCATAACCCTGCTTCTGTTCGCCTATCCTCTCTTGCTTCACCATTGATATGATTGATATAAGGCTCTGGCATCTTATGCATCTCTTACTGGGTTTTATGGGCTCGTGTACAACTAACGATCTGGTTCTACCTGCTCCATTCCATTTTATCCACACTAGCCTACTCGTGGGACCCTGGATAATATTCCCCTTTCCTCTCTTTGTGTTGCTGCGTTACCTCCACCATTCACTCTCGTTCCGTCTCCTATCTTCCATTCACTTTTTGCCGTCATTGCTTACATCCATGCTCTCACCTCTGTACTGGTCTATCTGCTCATCATTATCATATCTATCTTCACTATCACCACGCAAGGCGCACCTGCAAGTATGAGATCTCCGTCTCAGCTGGCTGCCCCGGGTTCGACTATTCATTTATTTGCATAGCAATACTATGCAGGCAGTGGGTAGGACCATGACTACACGAGCGCTGAGGCCAGGTTCTTGGGCGCTTGTTACTCGATACTCTGCTCCTCCCGACGTTCGACTACCTTCCGTCATGGGCGTCTGTCGTCGGCAATTAGACGAGAGTGGAGTGATAATCACTAGCTACTGACAAAGTGGAGCGAATCTAAACTAAACATAGTTGTTAGTAAGCCCCGCACTTTTGCAGGAGCCGCGAGGACGTTGGTAAGAATATGTTGCTACCAGCTCCAGTTGTGCAATACCAGCGATAATAACTTCAGGTGCAACCAGTGCCCAATGCAGGGATGTTTGAGGCTGTGTTGCCATGTTCAAACAACCTTGTTTGACAGCATCAAGGGGGTATTGATGTGTCCTAGACTCCGCCATCTCAGGCTTGCTTTCCAGTTTTAACATCCACACGCCTTCTGATGACATTGACACTGTATATAAAAGGATGGCGACAGAGAGCGCCCATAGGCATACGTATCCCATAATCTCATCTCAGTAAACTCGCTCGAATAATGGCGACCGCGACGACCCTGAAGATGATTTCGTTCGCGCAGCAGAAACCTAGCCTGCTTGTGACCTCTGAACTGGAGAAGGCGATTCAGGACTGTAAGAAGAAGGTTGCTAGGATTGCGAAGGATTGTAGAGCGAAGAACCGAAAATTTAGGTGAGTTGTTGTTTTTTGTTTTCGCATACAGGAGTGAAACTGAAGCGTCTATGTTCATTGTAGGGACTTGGAATTCGACCTCGAAGGAGATAAGAATCGCTGTCTATGGGGTATCCTCACTAAGAAAGGCGATAGTTTCAACCCGGCGGATGTTCATCGTGTCACGGAGATCTTTGATAATCCGCAGTTCTTTGTTGGGGGTGAACCCGACTCGAATGATATCGTGCAAGGCGCGCTTGGGGATTGTTGGTTCCTTTCTGCCTTGGCGACGGTGTCGAACGCACCAGAGTTGGTCAAGACATTTTGTGTGGATGTAAGTAGCCCAAGACTTCACCGGACTTAAATCAACTCATTTCTGTTGTACAGAGAGATGAGGAAGTTGGTGTGTATGGGTTCATCTTCTTCCGGGATAATGGCTGGGAAACGGTTGTCATCGACGAGTACGTAGCTGTCCTCTTGATGCTCCAATTTTCTAACCCGCTGCCCAGTTTGTTATTCACGCGCGTTCCCAAATGGGAAGAGCTAACGAAAGCCGAACAGGAGTTGTATCATTTCGACAAAACCCGCTATAACTCCTCTGCACGTCACGGTGGCAAGACGTTGTACTTTGCTAGTTCGGGATCGCTCGGCGAGACTTGGGTGCCTCTGATCGAGAAGGCTTATGCGAAGCTGCATGGGAACTATTCGCATCTGAATGGTGGTTTTACGTGTGAGGCGATTGAGGATCTGACTGGGTAAGTATTCATTGTTATTTTCTTCGTTGTTGCTCAATGCGCTTGCAGAGGCGTCTCGAGTTTCCTGCAAACAAAGGTACGTATATTATTAGAGCTTGACTTCACAACAAGTCTTAAAACGAAACTTTCCTCAGGACATCCTCAACAAGGACAAGTTCTGGCACGAAGAACTCCTCAGAGCCAACAAAGACCGTCTTTTCGCTTGTTCTTTCAACGACCTCAACACCACTCGTAACGGTTTGAGCAGTATCAGAGTGGAAGGCCTCGTAGGCGGTCATGCATACTCTGTCCTTCGAGCTGTAGAGTGTAAAGGCAAGCGTTTCGTTGTGGTTCGTAATCCGTGGGGCCGGACTGAATGGACCGGACCGTGGTCTGATGGGTCCAAAGAATGGACGAAAGAGTGGCTGGAGATCCTCGATGACCTCGGACATGTATTCGGCGACGATGGGCAGTTCGTGATGGAGTGTCAGTTAAATTTTCTGACTTTGAAATCATTTGTACTGTGCTGATCGTTGCATTCCACAGATAAAGATTGGCTAGACTGTTTCTCGCACATAGACCGAACGATTCTCTTTGACTCGAGTTGGATCATGTCATCTCAATGGCTTCGCGTACCGTGTAGACCATTGCCGACGGCATGGTCCTACGGAGACGTTTCATGTGAGCGTCTTTGTCAGAAATGAAGCCCCGAATTAATATCGCTGATCATGGAAATTTAACTATTGGGTGTCTGTTGATTGTTTAGTCACATTTACACTGCCAGCGCCGACACTCACTGTACTCGTCCTCTCCCGATTGGACGAACGTTACTTCCGCGACATCTCCGCCCGGTCATACTGGAATCTGAATTTTGTACTCGTGAAGGAAGGCGAGAAGGAACCCATTGCGGAATCAGTGCACGCGTTGTTCTGGGCCAGAAGCGTGAATCTGGATATTGAGCTGGAGGCTGGGAAATACTTTGTCTATGTGAGTTCTCATCTCGACTTCTATGGTGAACGGGGATCTTCTAAGCACCGTTTTCTGTAGGTGAGGATTGATCGGGAGTTGGATTATTGGTCTGCGTACGCACCAACGATCGATGACTGGCAATTGCGCAAGCTTTCGTATATCATGGCTGCCCGTGCTAAAAGTAGATCTATTGCATCCAGTAAGATTTCCCGCACTACAGACGCTCTGGTTATTTATGGTTCGTTGATTTGCTGCAGATTTCGATCAAAAGTGAGTTAGGAGTAGTGTTGGCAGTGTGAAACCCACTCACCACCGTTACCTAGTTCCCATGCTAATTTTATTCCTACCCCACTCGAGTCACTGATTAACCGTGACTACAAAGAATATCAAAAGGAGCAAGAAAGGAAGGCCAAGGAAGAGGAAGAGAGGAGGGCGAAAGAAGAGAAGAGAGATGATGGTGGTAAGAGCGAAGTCATTGAGGTCGAGTCGAAAGAAGATGAGGATGGTGTTGAAATGGTTACGACCACGACCACGACTACAGTTGTTCAGACTGTCAAGAAGGTCAAGAAGCCAACGAGTGCAGAGACCTCCTCACCTGGAAACGATAAACCGAAGGGCAACCAGTCGGGCCGTCACTCTGTGAACCCTGAGCGGTTGAACATCCCAGATCCAAAGTACCAACAGGAGCAAGAGTGGACATTTACCGCAAACGAGACGGTCAGCATTGAACCCACGAAGTATGTCATCACTCGAGACGACGAAGATGCGTTATATCTTGGCTTGAAGGTGTACACACATAAGGATGTTCCTGTTGTTGTCGTTGGGAGGCTCAAAGCCGAACCGGAGAAGGACAAGGATAGCGGGGAAAAGAAGTCTGAAGAGGATAAAGGTAAGGGTGTTAAGAGGCAGAGCTTAAGCTCTCTTGTGGACTCTTTGGAGGATACATGCGACTGCGACGAGTGTCGGGGAAGGCAATCTCATCCATATTCGGAGTAGTGATCGATCTTTTGGGGCTTTGTTGGTTTTATCGTACTCATTTCCGCTTAGTTTCCGGACAGTACTCCTTTTAGCTTTATAGTGCATATGTTACATTTATAGGACGGGAGTCCCGTCTCATTTGCATCAATTCCTCTTCGCTTCTCAAGCTGTCCCCTCTTCTCCCGAAGGCAAAAACTGGGACAACTGTTTCGCCTGCCCTGTGATGGCAGCGGTAGCCCCAGCATCTACTGGGAGAATAACCCCCGTGATCCACCTCGCTACATCGCTCGCCAGGAAACGAACTGCCGCTCCGGTATCCCAACCGTTCCCTTCCGTCTTCAGGAGACTTCTATTTCGACGCGCCTCACGAACCTCTTCCGGTATGCCACTGCTGTAAACCATAGGGGTGTACACCATTCCTATGCAAAGCGTGAGCATTATGCTAAGGGAGACAATCATGGAAATTAGGGCACTCACCAGGGCACACGCAGTTCACTCGGATACCCTCTGGCGCGTGGTGGAAGGCCATGGCGCGAGTCATGTTGATGATGGCCCCTTTACTGGTTGGATACAACAGCATGGGCGTACCGCCGGTCATCCCTGCAACACTGGCGATATTGACAATGGCTCCGCGCCCACTAATCTCGTCCTTGGGATTCTTGCACATGGCAGGAATCGTATACTTGGCCATTAACATCATGCTCGTCACGTTTATCTCCAAACCCTTGGCCCACTTCGCAGGGTCTACATCAACGGCAGTACCCTCCGGCCCACCGACTCCGACGTTATTTATGAGGATGTTGAGATGGCCGTAAGTGGAGAGTGCGATATCGACAATGCGCTTGCAATCCTCTTCTTTAGCGACGTCGGCTTGGATTGCAATGGCTTTGTTTTCTCCGAATTCGCGAACGATCATGTCGACTGTGGTTTGTGCCCATGAGAGGTTGAGGTCTGCGCAGACAACGTTGGCTCCTGCTTCGGCGAGGAGGATCGACGCTGCACGACCGTTTCCGATGCCATTAGCCCGAGAGCCAGCTCCGGTGACAATTGCGACTCTCCCATTGAGGGACCCGGAGGGTCGAGGAGGGCTCTCTGGATCGTAGGTGGGTGCAGACATGAGGGTGTCGGTACGGGATTGCCTTGATTACCGGTGGTCTGTGAACAGGAGTGTAGATATACGATTATGGTTGTTCTGAAAATAGGAGAATGCTTGAGTTCGCCTGACTCTACTTTGATTTTAGCCTTTGGAAAGAGATGGTTACACCACCAATGATTCGAATGGATTTTTGACTCTGATATGGAATTTGCATCTGAGTCATGATTGCCCGTAGACGCCCATCGATGCAAACGTGATCAGGGGTGCCGGTGGTCGGCTGTACGGACGGCCCGTGCCGGTAGGGATCAGCGTTGAAATAGTTGACTTCGTTTCAACTTGGCACTTGCATGACGACCCTAAAACTACTTCCATCATTGCAGTGATTCCAAGGGTGCTTGTTTTACGACAGATTAGAGAGAGGAACATGGCCGCATGGAGAAGATGACCAGATTGGCGCACGAGATAGGAGCGCCCATCGATTATTGAGTCCGCAATTTGTGCCTGGCACCCAATACTCGTGGCTTTTCTTGGGTGGGATCTTAACCGTTGAGAAGACATGGTCCTGATCGCCTCTACGTTCTATCATTCTTCTGCGGGGATTCTGGCGTTTCAGCACTGCGCTCAAGAATTCCTTGCTATACTTGCGTGATGCACTGGCAGATCTGATAACGTCCCCGACCATATCAAAGAGCCCATTTATAAGGCATGCCTTAAGGTGAGCCTCTCGTGTCTATCTCCACTACATCCGCGCCACTCAGCACGATGAGCAAGAAGAACCGCCGTAATAATGCTCGTAAGGCCAAGCAAGACCCCAAGGCCGTCAGCTCCCTTCCACCTCAGTCCAAGCTCAAAGTCGGTTTGCTTGTAACGGACGAACTCGAAAAGGCACTCAGTCGATGCCGTGCAACGGTTGGGCGTACCGCCAGGGATTGTAGAGCAAAGAACAGGAAGTTCAGGTGGGTACTTGCCCCCCCCCTCCCATGTGCCGTGCCGTAAAACGTTCTCAACGACGTGTTATCTATAGAGACATTGAATTTGATCTTGACAACGACATCAACTTGTGTTTATACGGACTGGTGCCCGAAGATGAACATACGCCGACTAGCGCAGCTCGTGTTACTGACATCTATAAGAAACCGCAATTCTTCATCGATGGTGCTGGTTCGAATGATATCGTACAAGGGAGACTAGGAGATTGCTGGTTTTTATCCGCCTTGTCGACGGCTTCTGCTGCAAACAATCTGATTGACAAGTTCTGCGTTGCCGTACGTGTGATGCTTACATCTCGGGAAGAATGTGCAATATCAAATTCGCACAGCGCGACGAGAAAGTTGGCGTGTACGGTTTTGTGTTCTTCAAGAACGGATCTTGGGTGGATGTTATTATCGATGAGTAAGTCTGCCGCTCCGAGGTCTGGCCCAAGATAATGAGCTCACTACGTCTTATAGTCTCCTTTACGTTAATGTTCCAAAGTTCGAGGAACTGAGCACGGCGGAGCAACTCCTTTTCCACTCCAACAAAGAAAAATACAACCGGACGGCCCGTAAGGGTGGCAAGAACCTCTATTTTGCACGTTCCGGGACGGAAAATGAAACATGGGTTCCTCTTATTGAGAAGGCTTATGCCAAACTACATGGGGATTATTCTTCGCTTTGCGGGGGAAGGGCAGCGGAAGCGCTAGAGGACCTGACCGGGTGCGTAACCAGATCGCATTCATTTCCTAAGTCTTGCTTATACCCTCCTTCAGTGGAGTCTCGAGCATGATCCGAATTAAAGACATCCTTGATACAGACAAATTCTGGGAAGAAGAGCTCCTTAAAGTGAATTCCGACCGTCTCTTCAGCGCTGCTTTTGACAAGCTCGATACCACGCGTAGTGGGAGGTCCTACATTGAAGTTGAAGGTCTTATCGGTGGACACGCTTACTCTGTCCTCAAAGCCGTAGAAGTCGCTGGGAAACGCTTTGTTGTGTTGCGGAATCCATGGGGAGAATCCGAGTGGCGGGGACCTTGGTCTGATGGATCGAAAGAGTGGACAACAGAGTGGCTTGCAAGGCTTCCAGAGATTGGACATGTGTTTGGTGACGATGGGCAATTTGTTATGGAGTGTGAGTGATACAATGTTTTTTGAAGTTTGCCTACTTACGTGGAAAACCATAGACTCTGACTTTTTGGGGCAGTTCGAAGATATCGATAAGACAATCCTCTTTGATGACTCGTGGAAGATGTCGATGGAATGGCTTCGCGTGTCCGTTAGACCGCCCCCAGCCGCTTGGTCCTTTGGTGACGTTTCTTGTGAGTATGGCCATTTTCTCCCATCGTTTTATTAGCATCAGCAGTATTTACAAGTGCTCCAGTCAACTTTACAATCACAGAAGCTACGAAAGCTGTGATTGTTCTGTCAAAACTTGATGAGCGATACTTCCTGGGGCTCGAAGGGTGCTATAACTGGAACCTGCAGTTCCTCGTTTACAAGGTAGACGGCGAAGATATCACACTCGTTGCAGAATCCGAGCAGCCAGTATATGGGAGCAGGAGTGTGAACGCGGAAACGAATCTGGAACCCGGAAATTACGCAGTTCATGTTTGTCTTGTTATAACCTTTTCGGACTTACAGTAGACCTTATTCTGTCCGCGCTAGGTCCGTATGGAAGGTTTGTACAAGGGACCAGCGGTACGAACGACCTTGTCTTCGCTTGCATCAAACTGACTGCCTGACGCTTGTAGCCCGACATGGATAATTGCAACAAACGCAAGTTGGCGCGTGTTTTGACGGAACGATCTCGGGCTCGCCTGGTTGCTTCTAGTACGTTCCACTTCCCACCCGTGCATTTTCATGCTCACAGCCTCTCCCTTGATAGATTATGACCCCATGTAAGTAATTCCGTTCACAAAGGGACTCAAGATGCTGAGGCTGTTACATAAGGACTGAAAAAGCCAACTTCCCCATTCCCATCGACGTTCTCCTTGGGCGAGAAAAACCTATTGCTGAGGCACGCGCCAAAGCTGCAACTGCGGCGGTACCATCATCACCGATCGTTGGGGAAGTACCAGAGGATGCAGGTGTTGCGGCCACGGCCGAAGAGGTTAAATCGGGTGGAGACGACGACGAAAACTGGGTTGATGAGGGTGAAGATTCGAGTGATAAGAAGGCCGCGGAAGCAGAGGAGAGGAAAGAAAAGAAAAGAAATCAACGGAAGCAGAAACCCGAGGATTCTGGTGACGAATCCAAAGGAGAGGAGAGTGGGGGTGAAGGAAGCACGAGTGAAAGTGAAGACGAGGATGATAGCGATGACACTGCGAGCGTCAGCGGACAGGGAAGCGAAGCAGATAGTGGCCCTGGTTGGCCAATGGGCGTCAGTGATGGGGAATCCGAAAGGTTGGAGGCTTTCATCGGGTTGCGCGTTTATACTCAAGGAGGAGATCAAGTTTCTATTATCGGAACAACCAAGGAGGAAGCGGATAGGCTTTATGCGTCTGTTATGCTTGATGTTGCCTCTGCGTAGTTGAAGAGTACATGATGTGTTTCGCGCTGTATCATCTTCTCTAAGAACCTCTAGGTCTTCCCCTGTTCAGACATGCAATTTCTATACGTAATTGAGCGGCGATCCACATACATTAGCTTTAGTTGCTACGCCGGACGAGCCAACCGATCGCGGTAAGTGAGTCTCGTGAGCGCCATGGAGCGATCTTCTGTACTGCAGTGTTAGAATGCTTTGTATCGCCTTGGAAGATGCAGGCCGAGACTGAATGAGGTTCCGTATAAGGTAACGCGATTACCATAAGTGATGAACAAACTAGGAAAAGCTCATCCTTTGATATAGAGTTACAATCACACCGAAAGGTCAAGCCAGATGTTATTATCAGTGCAATGAGTTTAGGATTGGGGTATTCGACATCGCAGAGCGTGGAATCACCCCCGCGGGTTGCGACAGGATATCTCATCTGCACTGGGAGAATGGAGAGTCGCAAAAGGTTGTACTCCAGGGTGTTGCTGTGCGCGGAGAAGCGGAAGCTTTGGAATTATTATAAGGCAATGGTAAAGCTAAGATTCACTTCCTCACCTGTTAGAGTAGGGAAAGACGGCATTGCATCGATTGACTGATCGAGTCCATAGTCAGTCCCTTCCATCAGGAGTTCAGGCGATGATCAACCATCCTTGCCCAGAGGTACCCGCGAGGTTTTAAGGCGGCCAAGTCTTTGAGAGGAAGCTCATTTAGTTCACCCGAAAATCATTATGGCCTTGGTTCCCCAGCAGCAAGCTCCTGCTCAGACTATCGTCTCACCTCACGTTCTGCAGGAGGATCCAACGAACAACGCGTACTTTCTTCCATCGAATGAGGAAGAGAGAGTGAGGTGAGCGGTGTCAGTTTTGTTATGGTTTTGATTGTTCTTGAACTCAAACAATGGGTCTTCGTCAGGTTGGCGCTTCAACACAACCTTGTCCTCAAGTGCACTGGAGGCAAGCAAGTTCATGCCCCAATTCACCTCGACAAGGGGTGCTCCGTCCTTGAAAGTGGCACTGGATCAGGTAAGGTTTCCCTTTGTATCCCAAGTAACGGAGGGGTGATGGCTACTTGGAATCAAGGTGTCTGGCTTCTCGATTTGGCCAAAGCGGTACCCCAAGCCACTGAACTTATTGGTATCGACATCAAGTCGAACCTTTTCCCGAAGCCCTTGCAGTTACCCCCGAACGTTCAACTCCAGGTCCACTCTGTTCTTGATCTTCCGGACGGGTGGACGAACAAGTTTGACTTCGTTCATCAGCGATTCCTCGTCGCCGGTTTGCGTGAAGCGGAGTGGGTGATTGCATTGAGGGAGATTTATCGCGTCCTCAAACCAGGAGGATGGCTGCAGTTGTTCGAAGTCGACAATTGGGAGCAAAGTGGTCCAAAGCTGGCAACATTTTGTCGAATGTTTACACTGCTAGCAGAAGCTCAAGGAATCCATGGGCTCTGGCCATATGGAGCAGCGAAGTGGCAGAGATACGTTGAAGATACTGGGTTCGTTGATATTCGGGTGACCTGGCATTCTTCGCCAATGGGAAGGTGGGCGGGACAAGAAGGGCTCGAAGGGAAGGAGAACATGTTGTGGCTTATGAGGGGAGTTAGGAAACCGATGATAGATGCTCAGGGATTTGGGTTCGTTGATGGAGAGAACGGCTTCGACGGGTTGATTGCCGATGTAGAAAGGGAGCTTGATTCTCGTCAAGGAGTGAAGAGCCGTTACATCATGATTTGCGGGCAGAAGCCCTTTCATTAGGGAGCATTACATATTCAATGAATTTATCTCCAGGCTCTTAGTTCCTGGAAGCGTGACGTGACGGTGGTTGCAAGCAAAATACCCTCCCCCCTGCCCCATTACGACGCTCCCGCATCCAAGCACCTATCAACGGACGTACTGTCCTCAACATACTTAAGCCTACTATGACTTCGAAAACGCCATGTCAGTGTAGCCTCCAGCCCAAGGCCGACGAAATTGTCATAACCTTTCCCCCCCCCTACGGTCTGTGGAGACCGTGGTTGCCTATATTGACAATGAAAGGCGTTGTATTCAAGACCTCGCTATCGAGCTCGAAAAGAAAGACGCTGCTTTGCGACGAAGATTGAATGCCCTTCAATCAAAAACACGTTCTTTACCATCGGAAACGCTTTCCCTCATCTTTCAGTATGTATGTCTGCCTCAAGATAGCTCGGCGGGTAACAGCATTATGGAAGGCTGGGATTTTCGAAGTTCCAAGGTCCACTTTCTTTTGCGTTCGGTATCATCTGACTGGCGTCAAATCGTAGATTCTACTCCACAACTTTGGACCACGATCCGCGTGAGGGTAGGGGGGCAGGATGCAAGACACTATCTACAGCTTTGCCTTCAAAACTCTGTTGACCTACCCATCGATTTACGCCTCAGATTTTACGCATATTTTGGGACTCAAAGCGACATTCCACCTTCTTTCGAGATTGACCAGGCCATTTTCCAGCATTCCCATCGCATCAGGAATTTGATCCTATACAACACCCCCGCCAAATGGTTATCATTGATTCCCCGCACAATCTGGCTGACCGCCTGCTCAGTTATGTTTTCATTTGGTTTTCAAGACGAAAGACTGGCCCTTGCCAACCCCCCATCTCACGACCCTTTATCTCTGTGGTCCTCTTGGTGGCGTCCACATAGCGTCCCCTACCATAGTTACCAATCTGGATCTGTCCTGGGTTCCCGCTAATATCTGTACGTCACTCCTGATCGGCTGCCCCAACCACGTTGTGTTGAGTTGCACCTCACTTACCCTTCCGGGGCGAGGGCTCGAGGGTTGCACACTGAAAAGTCAGCTTTCCCCCGAACATCTGAAATATCTGAAGTCGAGGCTTTCAAATGCAATGCTCTCCGACTATGATGACAATTTCTTCGACCATATCCGAGTACCTGCGTTCCAGACCTTGTCATGGGTTCAGAGTGAAGACTCCGTGTGGTGTTTGAACGCACGTGCGTTTTTACAGCGGTTGCCGACAACTCTCGCGACTCTGGAGCTCATTGGAATCCTTGGTCGTTCTGTCCACACAAACGATTTGATTAACTCCGTCTCTGATAATCTACTTGTCAGACGCATAAATATCAAGGGTTGCGGCATCCCTTTTATCAGTCGCTTTCTAAGCAATCTGATGGTGGATGAGAGTGAGGATAGGATAATCATTCCATTTCCCAACCTCAGATATGTCTCTATTGATTGGTGCCGGGATCAGTATGCAGTGAACTCGACCGGGAGTGTGGTGATTACTTGGCGGAGGCGCTGGAGGGACGGAAGGATTTTATACAAGAGTTTACGTTCGCGATGCAATACGTCGGTTTTGGGAAAGAGTCAGATGTCCACAGTGCTTTGAAGCAAATGAGGCGGGAGGGGCTTAGGCTGAGATTCATTGAATATGGGAGGGAGGAAGATTGGTCAGATGGGTCGGATGAAGGGTGTAAGGCCTAGTACCATCATGGACTTTTCCACTCTCGATATTGGTTCTGTCGTGAAGTACTATTCTCTTTCCACGTCTGTGCTCGTACGTTATTTAACGTTAAATACTAGGGAATAGTAGTAGTCGGGTGCCATCTGCGAGCTATTTGATGCCACTGACTGCGGAATAGTACGGTGATCCTGAACCGAGTCTCCCCAAGTCTGGTCCGTGCCAAGGACTTACGCACGAAAGACACTCCGTTCCATAAACCGAATGAAAGTAATATCAGCACGCTGCCATTGCTATACGAAAGTGTACAAATCCAGGAACTATTCCCCAATTATAAACTCCGCCATCTGTTTCTAGAAGCATGACGTGACAAGCAAAACGGTACTTGTCGCCTCACGACG
This sequence comes from Podaxis sp. C-F-101400, assembly GCA_018524895.1. Lineage (NCBI taxonomy): Eukaryota > Fungi > Basidiomycota > Agaricomycetes > Agaricales > Agaricaceae > Podaxis > Podaxis sp. C-F-101400. The sequence continues at coordinate 84,932 of JAEUWR010000727.1, forward strand.
CGCTTCCACCTCTCGGAACCTTCGTCAACAGACGTGCTACATTCAACCGTGCTCTGACATCGAATATGGCATGCCAATACTGTCACCAACCCGAGTCAGGAGAAATCACCATAGCCTCTCCCTCTTTGCAGTCTACGGAGGCGGAGGTGGCCTATATCCATAGCGAAAGGCGGCTCATAAAAGATCTCTCTATTGGGCTACAAGAGAAAGACGCTGCCTTGCGACGAAGACTGAATACCATTCAATCGACAACTCGCTCTCTACCACCGGAAACGCTTTCCCTCATCTTCCAATACGCATGTCTTCCTCGAGACGGTTCGGCACGCGACGACATTATGGAAAGCTGGGAGCCTCAAGGTTCCAAGGCTCACCTTCTTCTACGTTCGGTATCGTCTTACTGGCGTCAGGTCGTAGACTCCACTCCACAACTTTGGAGTACAATCTGCCTGAAGGTGTTGGGGCCGGGTGCGATACCCTACCTGCGGCTTCACCTTCAAAGGTCCGGTAGTCTGCCCATAGATTTGTCCCTCAAATTTCACGCACGCCTGTTGTATCAAACCGATACTCCTCCTTCCTTCGACATTGAAGAAGCCATCTCACACGATGGCCATCGCATTAGGAGTTTGGTTCTTGATAGCCCGCCCGCCAAATGGTTATCGTTGATTCCCAGCATGGTCCGGCTAACAGCTTGTTCAATTTCGTTTTCGCTTGGTTGTCGCAACGAAAGACTCGTCCTGGCTAATCCTCATCTTACCAGACTTCTCCTTTCTGGCCATATTGGTAGCATCCACGTGGAGCCCTCTGGTTCCATGATCACCAGCTTAAACCTTTCTGAAATTCCCGTTAATGTCTGCGTTTCGCTCCTCGTCGCTTGTCCCAACCTCCGTGTATTACGTTGCTCTTCCTTGGACCTTCCAATGCCGGGGATTGAGGCCTGTACGTTGAGGAGCCCCCTTGCCCTCCAACACCTGGAAATCCTAGCGTGGGAGCTTTCGGGCCTGTCACTCTCTGACTTTAATAACAATTTCTTCGACTATATCCGCGTGCCTGCACTCAGGACTTTGTCGTGGGTTGAAGATGAAGGCTCCGTGTGGTGTCGGAACGCGCGTGCATTTTTACAATGTTTGCCGACAACTCTTACGGCTCTGGAGTTTGTTGGGATCCCTAATTCCTCTGATCACACAAGTAAACTGTTAAACTCCATCCCCAGCAGTCTACCTATCGAGCACATGACTGTTGAAATGTGCACTATCCCCTTTATTAGTTGCTTTCTAAGTGGACTAATGGTGGATGACGTTGGGGGCGAGAAAGTCGTCCCATTTCCCAACCTCAAACGTGTTACCATTGACGGGTGTCAAAATCAATATGGTGAATCATACCATAAACTTGATTGGGAATGCGGTGACTATTTGTTGGAGGTGCTTGCGGGACGGAAGGACTTTATGCAAGAGTTCACACTCGCGATGAATTATGTTGACTTTGCGAATGAGCCAGACGTCTACGGTTCTTTGAAGCAAATGGTACGGGAGGAGGGGCTTAAGCTTAGATTCGTTTCTAATGGCGAGGAGATAGATTTATTGGATGAGTCGGACGAAGGATATTAGTATTTTTCATGGACATCTTAATAGTATTTCCGTCAAGGACATGTCATTCTCTTCATTCGCGGATGTGCTTCGTCTTTGAATGTTTCTCTGACCTTCGGTATCCAGTCAATGGTCTGTAAGGAGGGGAGTATGCAATGTACTGAGCAGCACTCGCCCGTGTATACTTGGATCTTACGCAGGACGGCGCGTATCTCGTTTTCAATCCCGAAGTGAGCGTCAATTCCGGGATCACATGACACCAGCACAGCGTGACACCCGTCGCCCGAATTTTCGCGCCTCCACTTCAACTTTCGTCTGCACCTAGTCCGACTCCCGGACTTTTGAATTTCAACAATCTCGTACGTATGCCAAAACATCTCACCGAACACATGTTCGAATTCTGAGTAAATGTAGGGGCGGAAGTGTTGTGGAGAAATTATGTCGTTGGCATGTACGGCTAAACACGCACTTGGGCGTACAGCTGCTGGTGCTCTTGCCGTTAACGTCGCACCAGCTATGGTGACTGGGAGTGGGTTGTATGAAACGAGGAGGTATGCGAGTCGCAAACGGTGGTTGGGTAAGAAGAACCGTGAGTCTTTCTTCCCTCTCGCCTTCTCATTCGATGTACTGAATTGGGTTTATAGAGAAACAGGCTGGTGTGCAGCGTGATGCGATGGGAAAGCCTATTCCAGTCAAGAAGGAAAAGACGCCGCCGTTGTTTACGCCGATATCTGTTGACCAGCTTAAAGTGAATCCTTTGTTTGAGGTGGAGAGTCGGCCGAGTGTCAAGTTGCCTACATTTGTGCCTGTGAGTGTTGTGTGTGTGTGCTTTGTGTGTTTTTGAGGTGTTTATTGTATGTGGTGTGTTGGGGTAGAAAAATGTGAAGAGGGAGAATGTTGGACAGGCTATGGAGTTTGTGGTTTCGGCACATGATCCTAGTAAGCATTTCGGATTGCCGAAGAAGGTTTGGAAAGAGGTGCGTTTTGATGCTCTTAACTTGTTTCCAGGTGCTCACTCTGTTTCTGTTTTTGTGTTTAGTTTAAACTACTCACGAAACCGTACTCGGTTATTCGAGATGTGACGGTTGATACTGTTGAAATGCTAGACAAGGCGGCAGAACAGTCGAGTAAGGAGACTAGGGTTGTGTTGAGTGGAAAGAGTGGATGTGGGAAGAGTTATTTGTTGTTGCAGGCGGTTGAGCACTGTATGGCGAATGGGTGGGTTGTTATGTACATCCCCCGTGGTACGCCCCCCTTTGCACTCATTGTCGAGCGGAAAAACTAATGTACATGTAGCTGTGAACCTCGTCAATTCGACTACTCCATATACCTACGACATTCGTACACAGACGTTCCTTCAACCCGAAGCGTCGTATCAAATCTTGCATCGCGCGAAAGAAGTTAATGGAAAGGTGTTTAAAGAGCTCCAGATGCAGAACGCGTTGGTGGTGGATGGTGGAAAGAATGTACCGGCGGGGACGACTTTATACGACTTGATCAATTTGCCAAGAGAAGAGGTTGCTCGTGCGCCGCTGGTGTTGGATACGCTTATGAAGGAGTTGGAGGCGCAGACTGCGTGAGTGATCTCTCATATTTTTTGAGGCGTTGAATTTTGATTGGCGTATAGACATCCGGTACTACTCGCAGTGGATGACTTCCAAGCTCTCTTCTGCCGCACGGCGTACAGAGACCCACACTTCAAACCCATCGCGTCATACCACATGCAAGCTCCGCGTCTGTTACTTGAATATGCATCAGGTAGGAGGACGTTTACGAGAGGCGCGTTTGTGGGTGCACTTAATGCCTCGGACCCGGCGTATAATATCACGCTAGAGTTGAGCGATGCGTTGGAATTGGAGATGACGAGGCCTGTTGCACCATGGCCGTATGAGAAGCGGTCGAGGTTTTTGTTGGGGTATGCGAGTGGGATGAAGAAGGTTGAGGTGCCTGCGGGGTTGAGTGTGAAGGAGGCGGCGAGTGTGTTTGAGATTTGGATGAAGCAGAAGGTTTTGGCATCAAGTGAGTTTCGTGATTCTTTCTTTTGAATGAAGCAGAAGCTGATTAGGGCTGTAGAAGCGCATGATGAGCTGTTCATGGCCAAGTACGTTGAATCTGCGGGCAATCCGCGTGATTTCGTGTGGAAGGGGCTATTGCGCACACTGCAAGCTTAGAGATTTTGATTACTTGTTGGTTCTAATACTAATGATATTCCGATTTGAGAGAGCGAGAGATTACAGATGAGTGAATGGTAGCACAAGACTGATTGGGTAAATTTGATTAGGAGAATGTCGAGCCTTCAGGGGGTTGGGGAAGCTTGCGGTTATGGAACGAAGCCATTTCTCTGTTCAATATATGAGTCATACCACGTACCGGCGACGAGTGGCGAGAAGACGTACCTCCGGATTTCGACGAGGACGTTCTCGATGCTATGGTTCCTTGTCCAATTGGCGAGGACGGGCAAACGGGAAGCGTCGACTTTACCGTTTGTCTGATCGACAAAGGGTAGGTTGACGCGAGAGATGAATTGGACCTGGGGGGGTTTCTCTGGGTACTGGTCACCGCAAGTAATCCTGAGACTATAGATGCGGTTCTCGTGGACGGTCTGTAGTGAAGAATTAGAGAGGTATGTTGTTGCTGTAGAGCGACGTACGTGTCCTGGACCGATGATGGTGCCGTTCCAGTTGCTCATCATGATATCGTCGCCATCTTCCAGACCATACGAACACGACCCGTCTCCGATTCCCTTTTCACCCTTTTCCAGCTCTTCGAGCAGCTTGAAATTTCTTGGAACTGCAAGGTTATTGTCAGGATTATTGGCCTAATAACAAAGCGATTATCGTACCTTTGGCCATGGTTATCTGGAAGCTGTGAAGAGTCTGAGCTCTTCCGATGAGCCCTGTGCCCGCACGTGACGCGAATGATGATCGTCATGAGATATGTGCACAGCCACGCAAGGGGTTAGCATAACCGTTTCTTGCCACCGCAGTCAGGCTCACCCCAACTCGACTTTCGACCTGCGATGTTTGGCGGAGGCGCAACAAACCCATACGACGATGTCGTCGGTACGTACACTACTTGTCCTGCAAAAAATGTAGATCCTGATGTGAATGTGGCTGCAGCAAAGACCACAGATGAGAACCTCACCACAGAGAACTGGGAGTTAATCATGAATCTGTGTGATAAAGTCTCCGATGAAGGAGACGAGGGGTGCGTGTCTCTGTTTCCTCCTTGTGTACTGAGACTGATGTGTTGGTCATCGTAGGGCACATAATGCAATCACGTCCCTTCTGAAGCGCCTGGCACACCGGAACCCGAATGTGCAGCTGTATGCACTCACTCTCGCAGAAGCTCTCTCAAAGAACTGCGGTGTGAGTGTGAACAGAGAAATTGCCTCGCGTGCGTTTACCCAGGGGCTCGAGAAGCTCATTACCGATCGTGTAAGCTTCCTTGGCTTTCTTCTGTGTGGCAAGTATTAGGTGCTGATGGCACAGTAGACGACCCATGATAAAGTCCGGAAACGTGCCTTGGGGCTCGTCGCACAGTGGACCGCGGAGTTTGAGGAGGATCCAACGTTGGGTGTTATGGAAGACTGCTATAACAATCTCAAATCCAAAGGTGTGTACGTCACCCTTTGGTATCTCGTCATATCGCCATCTCACCACTTCACCGCCACGTAGGATACAAGTTTGAAGCGCCACAAGAACCTGTCCCTCCAACTGTAGATGACGAGATCAGGCGAAAGGAAGAGGAAGAACTTCAACGTGTGCTTGAAATGTCGATGCAGGATCGAGGTGGAAGGGACCAATGGGCACAGTACAGCCTCTCATCGTCCAGTGGTGCTGGGGGCTCTTCTACTTCTGGTGCCGGAAGCTCTTCATCTAGGCCTTCTGGATCCACTCCTAGTGCGGCTGCTCCGAGTGGTACGGCGTACACTGCACCCAAGTATCAAGGCGGTTACGCACCCGCGCGTACGCCTTCACCCCAGCGTCAGCCCGCACAACCACAATATTCCCCACAACCACAAACGCACCAATACGACTACTCCAACGCATATACTCACTCCAACGCTTCAAATGTGTCCACCAGCAGTGCCCCGTCACCTTCCACTACAACAACTACAAGCACCGCAACTGCGACTGCAAGTGGGAGCACGACCGCAATCGTGACGCGGGTGAGAGCGCTGCATACGTTCGAGCCGACAGAACCGGGAGAGCTTGCGTTCGAGAAGGGTGATATCATCAAAGTCGTGGATCGGGGGTATAAAGATTGGTGGAGGGGTCAACTGAAAGGACGGACTGGTATCTTCCCGGTTAATTACGTGGTATGTCTTTATTGCTGGTTTATCATTTGTCTTCGTCTTGACTCATCTGACGTTTCATTAGGAACCAATGCCTGAACCAACAGCAGCCGAACTCGCGCGCGAGGCGGAACAGGAAGCGGCAGTGTTTGCGCAAGCTGTGAATGTTGAAAAGCTGTTGAGTTTGTTGAGAGCTTTTGATCCTACCAAGGATAATCTAGCGGATAATGAGGAAATTCAAGTGCGTAGAATGTTGTTCGCGTTCCTGTGTGGTGGCTAAGAGTGGCCCGTTTTTGTAGGAGTTGTATAGGTCGAGTATGGCACTCCGGCCCAAGATTGTCAAGTTGATCGACAAGTATAGTCAGAAACGGGGTACGTCTTTTTTCTCTCCACCTCCATTTCTAATCCGCCGACCACCAACCCGTCATACAGCCGATCTCGTATCAATGAACGAAACTTTCGTCCGCGCACGCACTATCTTTGACCGCATGATGGAAGAATCGCTCGCGCGTCATACGGGGGTGTACGACCAACCATCTTATCGTCCTTCGTATTCCTCCCCTGCTGGCCCAGCCATTCGTCCAGATTCCAGAACCGGAGGCGGGAGAGGGAGACAAGAGTATGTCACGAGTCCTGTTGGTGGTGCTCCTGCGTACGGGGGATATGGCGCTGTTGGGCCCGTCGGTGTGGGCGTTCCACAGGTGTTTCCAGAACCGCAACCTGCGCCTCCTGTTGGGTACGGGAGCTCGACTCCCGCACCAGGGGTATACGGATATACTAGTCCACAACCTCAGCCCCACCCCCAGATTCAACCGTTGCAGCCACAAGGGACACCGGTACAACCCCAACCCCAACACTCGCAACCTCACGTTGGCATTCAGCCCCAGCCCCAGCCCCAGCCTCAACCACAACCACAGCCAGGTGCTCAACAACAGCAGCAGCAACCTGTTCAACAACCTGCTTATTCGCAAATGGCAAATGCGCCCTATAGCGTTCAAGGACCGACACCCTATCCCGCTGCTGCTCAGCAGAATCCTCAGACCCAACCTCAACCTCAAGCTCAGCCCCAACCACAGGCCCAAGCGCAACCACTTCCACAGCCTCAGCAGTATGGGCAGAGTCCGTATCCGACGAGTCCGCAACCTGGGTATGAAGTACCGTCGGCATATCAACCTCAACCCCAGCAGCAGCAGCCGGTTCAGCAACCACAACAGACTCAGCAGGTTCCACAGGCTCAATCGCCTCAGGCGCAGCATGCAGTGTTGCAGGGACAACCACAAACTCAGGTTCAACAGCCGCAAGTTCAACCGACTCAGCAGGTTCAGCCGCAACACCAGCAGAGTCAACCTCAGCCCCAAGCTCAGCCTCAGCCTCAGTCACAGACTCAGGTACAACCGGCTCAACAGCCAATTCAACAACAGCAACAACCTGCTCAAACCCAACCTGCCCAAAGTCAACCGCAGCCACACCAAGCGCAACACGCACAAACCGCTCAACAGCAGCAGCAGCAGCAACACCACCAACCATCGACGCAATCAGGCCCACCGTACATCTTTGACCCGACCACGACGTATGCGGACCCGAATGTGCAAGCGTGGGCGCAATATTATGCGCAGGGTGGAAGGGATTTGGCGGGGAGTGTGTATTTCGTGAGTATCCCTGGGTTGACGGATGGGTCTTCGTCTGCTGGTGGAGCTGTTGGAGGGACAGCGGGTGCGGGGGGTGCAGGAGGATCTGGAGCGGGAGGATCAACTTCGGGAGGTGTGGGCATGAGTGCGGGTTCGGGAGGAAGTGAACAGCAGGGGTATGGTCAACCAAAGCAGCAGCAGCAGCAGCCGCAACAGAGTGGTGTGGGGTTTGATCAGGGTGTGTATGGCATCCAGCCTTCGGGGTCGTTCCTTGACTCGACGACCTCTTCTACGGCTCAACAACAACGACCGAGCAATGCATCATCGACTTCATTGGGATCTAGTTCTAATCTCAATCCTCATCCCGTTTCTGGATCTAGTATCAGTTTGCCTGCTGCTGACCCTAGTGCAGCGTATGCGCATTCACCCACCGCTGGGAGCTCGACACCTTCGTGGGTATTGCCCAAGAAGGATAGTTCTACTAGTCCTCATGGACATCCGAGAGGAGGTGGTGGCAGTGAAGTGCAGGGATTGAGTGGGCGGTTCGCGGGTGTTAGTTTGACAGATCCCGGGAGTGCTAGTGCGTAAGGTGTGAGGTGTGAAGATAGAGTAGACTGGGGCGGAATGTGTAAGTTTGTTTCCCGGTTTTTTGGTTTACTTTTCTTTCTTTCTTTTTTTGTTCCGAGTGTATATTTGAAAGTATGTTACGAGCCCCCCTTTTTGCCTCTTTTGAACGGTCACGCTTTACTTTCGCGTGTGGGGATGAAGGCCTTGCTCAGTTGTTTAGACTTCTGTACGGAGGTAGGAATGTATGGGAGAGCATAGTAGGTTTGGGAGTAGAGAATGAGGTCATATTTGGTGTTGTATCTACCGTGAAGACTGACGGTTTCGACGAATGGGGAGTCAAGCATTCTAGTTGACGAAATGGAGTTATGAGGAATGGAACTCTTCAGCGCACCCGCGAAGTCTGTATCCTTCATGTCTGATTCCCCTTTGGTTACATTTCTCGCGATCCGGCAGTATTTTCAATTTATTTTTTCGCCGGCAAAAAGGTCTCGTAAATGATGCTTAGAAGTTGGTTATGTCCTTGATCCGAGGTGTCAAAACATTCGCTTCCGACAAAACTGGTGCCGAGTCCTCATATGGCTCTCCAACGGGCATTTGACTCAGGAGAGTCGCATTTGGTACTGGCGTTATTTTCAAGCTCACCTCAACAGGAGTTAGCAGAGCGTTGTCAACGTCATCGATGTTCAATGTTATAGAGTGGGCTCGTTGCAAGTAGGCTCTTAGAAGTGAATCTGACTTTTGGGGATGCAGTTTGCCATCACAACCTCCCAACTCACGAACAGGTGGCCCACCCATACTGGTACAGGACATCTCTGAAATGGTTCTCTTCCGCTGGTACCCCACAACCCCATCGTCTGTTCAACATTGCTCGGCCATCGTGGGGATTATTCCTGACCTCGAGAACGTAATGCAACGCTTGGTTATCGCGCTCATAACCATGCCGAACATACTGCTTGCACCATTAGTCTCGCCGAGACGTTTCCCTACCCCCACTCCGTTCTCCCAGAATATCGGACATCTTGTATCAAGGCCTTGCTCATCGTCGAATTCCCTTCTCCATGGGCATTTATCCTGCGGCAGAGTTCTTGGCGTTGGAGCGCGTCGAAAATATTCGCAAGCTGGTCTGGTATAAAGGCTGGGTTTATTCGAAGGATATCGCTATCCACGAAGACTTTAAACATGTACAAGATCCTCGCACTTTTGCTTGCTACCTTTGCGATTCAAGGCGCAGTTGCGTTGCCTGGCTCGCCCTCTGATCCTATTACCTGTAAGCTGCTTTATTGAGCTTCTTGGTCTTTGCTGCCCATAAACTCCTTTAATTAACCTCCGATAGGTCACACACAGGAAGTAAGTCGATTAACAACCCGCCAGCGATACATATTGACTGATATTTCAACATAGGAGTGTAAATAGACGCGTATCGACGTCCATTAAGTTGTTGGTGCTCAATACTGTTGTTCCAGGTCCAAGTGGTCTCACCTGCTGTAACGGCTTTCCCGAGCCAGTGTAAGCAAGAGGGAGATATCCCGTACAGACTAATATGTAGTCATTGACTGATTATGCCCTATCCTAGTTGCGTTAACCTGCCTCCGGGCGTTGTTTGTTAAAGAGTGGCCGCCGTAGTGGCAATTCAGATGTTCCTACATGTTGGCTTGACCTCCAGCTAAATAGTTGTAGTGGGACAGAACTGAATTGATACGATTTATATGCTTCATTGATGCGGAAGTAAAGCGCTGTGTAGGACGGTTGTGCCCAATCATGATGCATGAGCATGACACCGGATGTGGGAAATCGGGCTGTGGTTTGCCGTGCTACCCATCAAGTGAATCAGATAACAGCTTCCGAAAAGAAATAAAATGCTGTGTAGGGCTGTTGTGCCCAATCACGAAGCGGGTGCCAGCATGATGTGGTTGCGCACTATAACAACTTCACTTTGCCCCTCCTTGAACCCTCCAAGCTATGCCTTTCAACCTGTCCAAATTGAAGTTGTGGACGAAGAAAAAACGAGAGGACATCACCAGCAACGACGGTTTGGGGGCGCATACTCCATCCCATACCTCTCTTATTCTCTCACCAGTCCCCCGTGACTCAGTAAAGCCAAATGATTTGACTACGGGGCCTGAACAAGGTTTCCCTGCGACTTCAAGTTCGCAAACTTTCCCTATCAATATGTTGGAACTGTGTGTAACTAACTTTCAGCAATCCCTAAGATCTTTTCACCCTGGATGCACGCATCAGGTCCAAGGACTCCTTTACGAGTGATACTTCTCATGTGAGCTCGCGGGGTAAGTTTCCGCCTCAGACCGACTCACCAGTAGTTTGACCTTGTTCCCATAGCCATAGAAATGCTCTCACACACCATTATACCGGGAGCAAGTTTCGATTCTGCGGATCGTTATCCACCACCAAACTGCCATCCGAAAAGTCTAAGAGAGCGAGTGTGCAAACTACTTGCTGATAAACGGAATCCTTGCGCTATGCTCTGGATTACCGGGCCTGCTGGAGTCGGCAAATCAGCCGTTGCACAGACTCTTGCGGAGCACTTCGAATACCATGGGCGGCTTGGGGCTGCCTTATTTTTCTCCAGCCACGGGCGGGATGATATTTCCCGGGCTATACCCACTCTAGCCTATCAGCTAGCCCTTCACTCCTCGAATTATGAAAGGTTTCTCGCTCTAGCATTGGACAAAGGTCCTAGGATCCCCAGGGGGGATATACATTCCCAGTTCGAAAAGCTGATCGCGGAACCAATCCGGTCCTCAATAGCATTCTATCAGAAAATGGTAATCATACTGGATGGGCTGGACGAATGTAGGGATCAGACTGGTCAAATCGAGCTCATCAGGTTGATCAAAGCTTACATCCGCTCCTACCCCAATCCCAATTCACATCCCTTCATGTGGGTCATCTGCAGCCGTTCAGAACCTCACCTGAAACAAGCACTCTCGAAGGTTGACACTGGAGTGGGAACTTGCTGTGTTCACGAGAACTTATCTATCGACGATACCGAGGCTATTGGAGATGCGAGCATTGTCCTACGCGATGGCTTCCGTGGCATCCGCTACCAGTATCCAGATACGTCCTATAACGAAGAAAGGTGGCCGACGGAAATCCAACTTCGGCAGCTAGAGCGTGCATCATCTGGTTATTTCATGTTTCTCTCATGTATCCTCAAATTCATCACAAATGAGAGTCATCAGGCTCCAAGGGCTCAACTTGAAATCTGCCTCGCTTTCATCAATAACCCTTCCGTCGGCGGAGAAGTAAACCCACTTCATGCACTCGACCTTCTCTACCAGCGAATCCTTTCCAATATACACCCCACAACCCTTCCTATCACCATGCGCATCCTTGGGTTATGGGCCTTCTCAACTGGGGACTTCACAGTCCAAGGCATAATAAACACTCTCAATCTTGACCGGCATGAATTCTACAATGCCCTCCTTGGCCTCCATGCCGTGCTGTATGTTCCTCCTCCTGAAAACGCCGATGTTGAGGGTCTACGATCCTATCACTCCTCTTTCCTTGACTTCCTCCGCTATACAAACCGTTCAGGCAGATTTACTGTGCAAGTTGTTCTCCCTAATGTACTCGACCTCCTCCTGGACAGTCGTGGCTCTTCTACAAACTTTGAGGTTAGTACCCATGGAACAGAAACGCAGTCATACACCTATTCATTAATACTTTTCAGACATCAAATAACGAGCAACTCCTGAAGACACTCTCTGATGTTTTATGTAGTCAACAGAAACGAAAGGCACTCATTAAACTGAGGGGTGAGCGCGCACAGCTGATAATAGACTTTTTGGATCTAGTGAGCACCTCCCTGATTCATGTTATTCTGTGGGTCTCCATCTACCAACCTGATCATGCTTCATAGGTTCTCCTACAACCAAATATTTCAATACCCTGGCTTCGAAAGCACACAGCAATTGCATTATACCAGCTTTGCAAGGATACAGAGCTCTACCCTCAGTGTTATGTCATGCAAGGTATAGATATCAGTGATACACGTGAAGATGGCGGGGCGTTCAGCGATATTTTCCGAGGACACAAGGATGGACAAATGCTCTGCTTGAAGATTGTACGTAGCATCAAAAAGTCGGCTTCTAGTGCCATGTTGAAGGTAAATCCCCCTATAGCGCTATGATTCTCTCAATACTCATTCACATCGTCACCAGGTTTATGCCAAAGAAGCTATACTGTGGGGCCACCTTGACCACCCCAACATAGCACCATTCTATGGTGCTTATTACCTTGACGAAGCATGCAAACAGGTTTGCCTTGTGTCCCCCTGGATGGGCAATGGCAACATTGTCACATATCTGGAAAACAATCCTGATGCACCGCGAGAACCATTTGTCAGTGCCCTGGTTTCCTTCACAGCTCTCGGGTTACTCAATTTGATCCCAAGATCTATGACATCGCCCTTGGCCTTGAATATCTACACACGGAGAGCCTAGTTCATAGCGACCTCAAAGGCGTATGTTCCACCTTTATCACTTGCTTGAATTGTGTTTTGATTTCACGTACACAGCTGAATATTCTTGTGAATGACCTTGGAAGAGCCTGTATCACGGATTTCGGGATGTCTTTCCTCCGCACCGACAGGACGTTAGCATACACAATTGGAGCCACCACTGTTCAGGGGTGCTCGTATCGTTGGGCTGCTCCTGAATTAGTTGAAGAGGACGGCCATTCAACTCTTGCGAGCGACATGTGGGCTTTCGGATGTGTTTGTTTTGAGGTGCGTGTTTATATGTTACTTCGCCCGGACATTGATTTGAACTCTGTATGGTAGATATTGACCGGCTTACTCCCGTTTCATGAATGTCGCACAGACTCGGAAATAATTCTGAGGTTACTTCGAGGCAAACTACCAAGTGGATCGAAACCGGTGGAAGCCCTAGCAGGAGTCGACCATTACATGTGCGAACTGATGAACCGGTGTTGGGGGAAGGAGCTTGAGGTTCGCCCATCGTGTCGCGAGATTGTGGAAGAGCTGGAGTCGAAGGGAATAGCACGAAAAGCCGTGGACGAGGCTCAAGATGACATGGTATATTGCAGGCGACGTTTTCAGGCAGCTATGGGGAAGAATACAGACATGTCGGTTGATCTGACTAAGGTCAAAGAACTTTTTGATGAAGCACGTTTTTTTCCCAGTTTGTTCCGTTTTTCACGATTGACCATGCTTTGACAGCTTTGATATTACTTGTGTATCTCCGCTACCGGGCCACGGCGATGTCCTATCGCCACGTATGCATGGTGCCAAGCTCAGGTTATGATTGTGAATTGTTGAGTGAATCTGATAATTTGGAGGAAGCGTTTCTGACAATTGCATACATGCACTACAAAAAAGCCGTAGCTACCGTCTCGCCATCGTTACCTGTGATCGATTGACGTGCACTACCAGGGTGACTAGTCGAGGGAGACGAGCTCATTTTTGGATCGGGTCATCACTCAGCGCTCAGCGCTCAGCCTCGGGATGTATGCACTCATGCGTTGATGTGTGGGGATCCGGGGATCAAAGCAAGAGAACGCTCGGTCAAAATAAAGGCATCCCAAGACACAGCCACAAGAACCTACTCACTGAGCCAACTTCCTCCTGACCTCACAACCCAGTACCGCATGCCTCCACCGATCAATAGCCATCATTGCATACGAAACACCCGAAAATGATGAAGTATCCATGAGCCTATAATCTGCAGGAGCCACATCCGGTGGCTGACTCCCAAGAGCTGCACATCTTCCGCCTCAGCCCTCACCCAGGAATTCCTACATCCTGTCTGCACAATCAATCTTGGCCCAGTGTCGGTCCCCTTCCGCCCTCTCCCCTGCAAACGCGGAGGTCCTCACATCCAGCCTCAGCCATAGGCCCAAGCGCAACAACTATCACGGCCACAGCAGTATGCGGAGAGTCCGTATCCGACGAGTCCGCAATCTGGGTATGAGGTACCGTCAGCGTATCGACCTCAACCCCAGCAGTAGCCGTCTCAGCAATCACAACAGACTCAGCAGGTTCTACAGGGTCCATTGTCTCGGGCGCAGCATGCAGTTTTGCAGGGACAACCACAGGCTCAGGTCCAACAGCCGCGAGCTCAACCGACTCAGCAGGTCCAGCCGCAACACCAGCAGAGTCAACCTCAGCCCTGGTCTCGGCCTCATCCTCAGTCCCAAACTCAGGCACAACCGACTCAACAACCAATTCAACAACAGCAACAACCTGCTCAAACCCAACCTGCCCAAAGTCAACCGCAGCCACACCAAGCGCAACACGCACAAACCGCTCAACAGCAGCAGCAGCAGCAACACCACCAACCATCGACGCAATCAGGCCCACCGTACATCTTTGACCCGACCACGACGTATGCGGACCCGAATGTGCAAGCGTGGGCGCAATATTACGTGCGGGGCAGAAGGGATTTGGCAGGGAGTGTATATTTTGTGAGTATCCCTGGGTTGACGGATGGTTCTTCGTCTGCTGGCGCAGCTGTTGGAGGGGCAGCGAGTGCAGAGGGTGAGGGAGGTTCTGGAGCGGGGGGATCAGTTGTGGGAGGTGCCGGTGTGAGCGCGGGTTCGGGAGGAAGTGGACAGCAGGAGTATGGTCAGCCACAATAGAGTGGTACGGGGTTTGATCAGGGGGTGTATGGTGTCCAGTCTTTGGGGCCGTTCTTTTGATTCGACGACCTCTTCTACGGTTCAGCAATAACAACCGAGCAATGCATCATCGACTTCATTGGGATCTAGTTCTTATCTCAATCCTCATCCCGTTTCTGGATCTAGTGTTAGTTGGGCTGCTGTTGGTCCTAGTGCAGCGTATGTGCATTCACCGACTGCTGGGAGCTCGGCGCTTTCATGGGCAACACCCACGAAGGATAGTTCTACTAGTCCCCCTGGACATCCGAGAGGAAGTGGTGGGCAGTGAAGTGCAGGGGTTGAGTGGGCGGTTCGCGGGTGTCAGTTTTAGGGATCCTGGGAGTGCTAGTGCGTGAAGTTTGAGGTGTGGGGTGTGAGACTAGAGTAGACTGCGATGGAATGTGTAAGTGAGTCTCTCGGTTTTTTGGTTTACTCTTCGTCGTCTTTTTTTTTTTGTTCTGAGTGCATATTCAGAAGTATGTTATGAGTCTCCTTTTTCCTCTTTGAGCGGTCGCGTTTTACTTCCACGTGTGGGGATGAAGTCCTTGCTTAGTTATTTAGACTTGTGTAGGGAGGCAGGAACGTATGGGAGAGCATAGTTGGTTCAGGAGCAGAGAATGAGGTCGTTTTTGATGCTGCATCTACCATGAAGACGAGCCAACGGCTTCGACGAATGGGGAGATAAGCGTTTTAGTTGACGAAATGAAGTTAGGGAACCAGGAATGGAACTCTTCAGTGCACTTGCGACGTCTGTACCCTGATTTCCTGATTCCCCCTTTGGTTACATTTCTTGCGGTCCGGCAGCATTTTCAACTTACACTCTCATCGCCAAAAGGGTCTCGTAAATGATGCTTAGAAGTTGATCATGTCCTCGATCCGAGGTGCCGAAACATTCGTTTCCGACGAAATTGATGCCGAGTTCTTGTATGGCTCTCCAACGGCATTTGACTGGGGAGAATTGGCCGTTGTTATCACCAGGCTCACTTCAACATGAGTTAGCAGAGCGTTGACAACGCCATCGATACTCAATATTATGGAATGGACTCGTTGCAAGTAGGCTCTTAGAAATGAACCTGACTTTTGGGGGCGTAATTTGCCATCACGACCTCCCAATCCACGAACAGGCGGCCGACCCATACTGGTATAGGACATCTCTGAAATGGTTCTCTTCCGCTGGTACCCCACAACCCGTCATTTGTTCAACATTGCTCTGCCGTCACGGAGTTGTTATTCTTGACCTCGAGGATGTAATGTAATGCTTGGGTATCGCGCTCATAGTCATTATGCCGAACACAACGCTTGTACTATCTGTCTCGCCGAGATGTTTCCCTGCCTCCACTCCATTCTCCCAGAACATCGGACACTTACATCAAGACCTTGTTCGTCGCCGAATTCCCTTCCCCATGGACACTTACCCTGCAGAAGGGTTCTTGGCGTTGGAGCACACGAAAATATTCGCAAGCCAGTCTGGTATAAAGGCTGGGTTTATTCGAGGGATATCACTATCCACGAAGAGTTTGATCATGTACAAAATCCTCGCACTTTTATTTGCTACTCTCGCGATTCAAGGTGCGGTTGCGCTGCCAAGCTCACCTTCCGATCCTATCACTTGTAAGCTGCCAGTTTTCTTGAATACTCTTGGTCTTCGTCGCTCATAAACTCGATTAATTAACCTCCGATAGGTCACACACAGGAAGTAAGTCGATTAGCATTTCAGTAGCGATACATATTGGCTGACATTTCAACACAGGAGTGTAAATAGTTGTGTGTCGATGTCGATTAAACTGTCGGTACTCAATACTGCCGTTCCAGGTCCAAGTGGTCTCACCTGCTGCAAGGGCGTTCCCGAGCCAGTGTAAGCAGAAGGGGAGATACCCCCATAGAGACTAGCATGTAGCCATTGACTGATTATGTTCTATCCCAGCTGCGTTAGCCTGCCTCCGGGCGCTGTTTGTTAAAGAGTGACTGCCGTAGTGGCAATTCTGATATTCCTCATACGGCTCGACCTCCAGCTTGATAGTTGATAGTTACTGGAGGGAATTGATATGTTTCACATGTTTCATCGTACTCGAGTTATATTCTGATGCTTGGATACGACGACAAAAGTTGGGTCTCCTAACACGCTTATGCCAGGTTGGGTCAAAGTGCGCAGACTTCGCCAGGCTTGAGGATGCGGCAACTGTTTTAGAGAGAAGCGAATCAACGCGTGTGCGCAAACGGGTGGGGAATAAGCGTACTAGCCACCATCCGGATATTCAATCGGTCCACAACAGGTATACCTCTCGTCGGGGCCTGGGGCGACAAGGTTATCCGAAGACTAGCTTACAGAGAGTCCCACTCACAAACGTCCTAGGTGCAAATCCAGGAAGTACAGAGTCCCTCAAAACGTTCGTCAAGTTATTGAATTGTCAAAACCTTGCTCACCCCAGCTTCATTAGCACCTGCAAGTTCCGAGTCAGCTATGAGTTGGCCAAGTTACGTGGAATTTGAAGGGCTCTTCGCTCACAGCGATGTGCAGCAGGTTTTGGCTTGGGAACTGCCATGACCGCAGTAAAGAAAGCACAGAAAACGGAAAATATGGCAAGAGAACGCATGTTGGGAAGAAAGGGGGAGGTTAGCAGTGCGGGCGGGGAAGCGGATGAATGCTGGGTTCTGTTTAGAACTTAATATAACTTAGACAGACTGTAAGTGATCTGGATAGAGGAGCCATATGTCCCTGATTGTTAACAGCGATTCAATAACGTTTCCCCTGAATTGGGAGACTAGCCCCCATTGAGAGGTATTTCATGTCATCCGACATAACAGCTTGAACGGATCTTGCCTTCAGTCGCTATGATCTTCCTTTATTGTCACTACGGTTGACTCTCTCTTAACCCATAGCCTTCTGCTCTCATGGCTAGTTATTGGGCTACATATTTATGAGAGAAGCTCGAGAGATCCGTGAAAATTGTGACTAACAAGACTAAAGAAATGATAAAAGATTTCGTATCGATACACTTCACAGAGCAATTAAACAAAATAGGGAAAGTAGATTCAATGTACTTCAGCTTACTCTTCCCTTCTTCTGTATGAAGCTGGCGATTAAACATGGCTAACATACCTTCCATCTATCTGGAAAATGGGTGACTGACAGGTCGATCACATGGTCGAATCATGTGGCCGCCGGAGGCCATCGGGCGATTTCTCAGCTTGGTGAAGATACTTCCCCCTGGGGCTGCCTGTAGAAGTGTTAGCATCTCTAGAGCGCAGTACTTACCCTGCGACAAAGTCATGATTTTACCTTGATAAACATCTGCCTGCAAACGTCTCGATGATTTCATGAATTTGAAACAATTAAAGCTTGCTTCGTCAATATGTAAATCGCCCCACCGCTCACTGTCATTAACCCGCCACACAAGTGCCTGCTTGATGACTTCAAGCTACCTGTGCCTTTTCTTATCTCTACTGGGATTTCGTCCCGCCCAATAACATCAAATAGGAAACTTGGGAACTCCAGATGATGTTTTGTCCTCTCTAAATCCAACTCTTCTCGGTACAGATACTGCATATGGTCAGAGACTTGCAACTCGTTCAAGTACCTGCCAAGACAGTATATAGGCGCCTTCCTTCAAGGTGTATAAAACGTCCCGACGCTTGGTTGAGCAGTCCTAGTTCAATATCGAGTCCCGATGTTCACACTTAAACTCATTGCCACTGCTTTTGTTCTCTTCGCCACTCCGGCACTTGCCTCTCCCGGAAAGATTCCATGTGAATGCCATGAATTCATATCATGACTGTCCGCCATAACTGACGTTGTCTAAGGTGGCGACTTCTACTGTAGGGGACAGCAGCAATGCTGTTTATCGGCCAATGGCCTTGCGTGAGTTCTGCTTCGGGTTGCTGCAATACAGAGGATTGAAAGCTTGGTAGTTGCGTTGCTCTACCTCCACACACTATCTGTTAAGATGTCTATCAAATGAATGCACTCGGATTGATAATGCAGTACACTACACGGTTTACAACCATCCATATTAACAGAATCATAAACTATAAAAAGCAAGGTGGAGCTCAAAGCTCTTGAGGTTCTACACTAAAGCACATTCTATGAGGAAATGTTATGTAGATAACATGATATAGAGCAGAAATGGGATGCAGAGAGTCAAGGAATGATCAACCATAGTAAACCGCCAAAGGAAGTGCGGCTGATAGGAGCTCGGGAACTAGTCGAATATGGCATGCCTTGATGAATGATTCAGCACGAAATATCGTCCAGGACACACTATTAATTCCATTAGCTCAATAAATAGGTCTTTGATGTGCAAGGAATGGCACTGTTGAATATATCTAGAGGGAGGCCCAAAATCCAGGTTTCACCGTCAGCCAGCATCCAATCTCGGAGTCCATATCACCTTAACTATCTCACAATGTTGGCTTGGCGCCCAGCTAGGTACCTTTGGTTGGATCGAATTGACACGGGCTAACATCTTTCATTGTATTCAAGCTACATAGGCGACAGCGACAGAAGTTGGGTCTCTTGTCACACCTATACCGGCTTGAATCAAAAGATGCAGACCTCGCCGGGCTTGAGGATGCGACAGCTGTCGTAGACAAAACCAATGAGGGTGACACGAGAGGAAAAGGGGGTAGAAACATACTAGCCACCATCCGGAGACACAATTGGGCCGCAGCAGGTATACCTCTTGCTAGGGCCTAAAGTGACAAGGTGGGCGGTAAGTTACTCGAGGACTGACTTATGAGGAGTTTTACTCACACACATCCTACAGTACAAGTAAGGAAAGGAACGAGTTTTTCAGACTATTCATCTAATCGTCACCCATTACAATGTACTCACCCCAGCGTCATTGGCGCCTACGGGGTCGGATTATGAGGAGCCTAAGTTGTAATATCTAAAGAGCACCCAACTTACAGCGATAGACCGGGGGGTCGGGGTTTGGAGCGGCCATAACCACGGAAAAGAGAGCACAAAAAGCTACAAAGATGGCAGGAGAGCGCATGTGTTGGAGGGATGGGGTGGGGGAGAGTAAAAATTGAAGTGCGTTGTAGGCTTGTCACTAAAGAACTATTCTCCTGGCAGATCCATGCACACAATGAACAGAGAGATCGACGGCTAAGCTCGATTTGGAAGGTGATTGAAGCCGTCATGCAGCTGATCGTCAACTGTGCCTTCGTAATACCCCCTAATCACCAGACTAGTCCTTATTGAGGGCGGCTTCACGTTATTCCTCGTCTAATGTCGTTGGATGGAGCATTCTCCTGGGCGGGTTGATCTGTCAGAGGCGGACGTTACAGGGCTAAGTTGTCGACTCAGCAGCTCTACTACTAGATCCATACCTATCCATACCTCCCAACGAATGTATCCCTGAGCGAGCCGTGGTAGGAGGTTAGGGAATGACTCAGGTATTTGTTAATCATGTTGGCATTCAGGTTGGAGAGCGGCTCGCTGAATTGGAATCACTCAAGCTCCCAGTGCCACTGCTTATTGCACCCTTCCAGGAACATAAAGCCGATGGACATGGCGAGGCCTTTTGTGCCTTTGACTTGACTGGTGATAGGCCAATACAACATGCGCTGGGAAGAAGTCACCTGGGTCTCTGTTGAGGGCTTTTTCCTACCCCCATGGGTGTCTCTCATACCCTTACAAACATCGACCGGCGAGCACCTCCATGGTACTATGAAGGTATGAATCTCATCCAGCACGTTCATCGGTAACATATAACTCACCCCACCGCTCGCTGTCATATACAGTACCCTATAGGGTCCCTAAGCATACAATATGACCGAAAGTCAATGATTTGCTCAAGTGCCTGCCAAGACAGCTTGCGGGCACTTGATCCCGAAGATCTATGCATAAAGAGCCGAGCCCCTTCACTGAGCCGCCTAACCCCCAATGTACGTCCTCAGTAAGCTCTTTGCTGCCTCCTTCGTTCTCCTTTCTACTCAGGCGTTTGCTAGTCCTGGCTACATTCAATGTATGTGGCAAGAACCTCTATTACGACTGTTCGCTTTGACTAACGTTATTCAAGGCGGTGAGAACCTCTACTGTAAGGGCCAGGAACAATGTTGCTTCTCACCTGATGGTGGCCTTGCGTGAGCTCCACTTGAGGCTCCAAGGATTTAGCTGGCTAAAACTCTTGTAGCTGCGTTGTCCTTCCTCGCGGCGCTGTATGCTGAGATACCTACCAATCATAATCACTTGCATTGCGTTAGTTCCTTGAAGTTACAACACATTGTAAACTGCTCAGTTCTTGCCTTCCCCATAAGAGGACTTTTTCTAATGGCCAGTAAAGGAAGAACGCTAAAAGACCCCAGAGTTGAGGCCTTGAGGTTCAGTTGCGAAGCCGACCAATGCTCCATCTCGAGAACGGTCCCTAGTGATGATTGAATACTGTTTCGGCACGAGTCTCAGATCGTCAAGGTCAGTTCTCTCCATATTTTTCCCGGCACTCCCGAAGACTCCCAAACATATTTTGGCTTTTTCGGAACATCATGTCCGCCAATTCGAGCAGTGAATACAAGCAATCCATCAACAGTTGCATATAAAATCGATCATTACCGATAGAGAAATGGTCCAACTCTCACTCTTCCGATGGTGCCCACACAGTAGTCCTGGACAAGTAGAAGGCCAAGCTACCTGATTTCTCGGTACGAGTATGCCGCATATCGAAGAGACACAGTTCTACTACATCCCGGCCTCAAGCCGCGCTAGCTACGAAATAATGATACACTCGACGGCTGCCCTAATGGGTATAAGTGGGAGCAGACAATAAATAGTAAAGACAGGTCCCGACGCTAAAGCGTTTAAACGAAAATAACCAGAAAAGCTACACTGGTAATGTGGCACCAACCGATTGTCGGTCGATTTACAGATTAGTGTGCATTGGGACGGAGCAGGTGGAATCCCGAGAGGAAGATGACAAGGAATGAGACGACGAAACCAATAAGAGCAGGGTGAGTGGCGGCAGACATCATACTTCCATTACGACACTCCGTACAGGTCCAACCTGAAGATAAGATGTGATCAGAATCGCGACTTGGGTCAGAATTAGGATTACATACCGCTTGCTAGTGGGGTATATGGCTGCGGCGTATAGAGTCCAAACTGAAGGTTGTCGAAGGGTTGCATATAACCTGGCCTCGGAAGGGCACTCTGTCCTCTATTATCCCACATCGTCAACGTATATGTGCCTTGAGCCAAAGGCTGTTGTGGATTGCTTGTCTGCCATGCATGCAGGTCCCACAGCACCTGCGTTGCTGTGCCAGGCAACACACCGTCAGTCGGTCCGACTGGGTAAGTGTTCCCATTCTCGCAAATAGCGGATATCGTGAGGCTTTGAGAGTCCTGGAGGACTGAAGTAAAGTTCCAGCCAAAAGTCACTGTTTGGCTGGGCGCGATTTTGTAGAACGATACAGCGGTTTGTGGGGGTTGGGTCATGAGAATCCCGCCCGCGGGAGCGTTTGGAGGGATGAGGACAACACTTTGAGAAGAAGTTGGCGCAGCGGAAGTTGATGAACTAATACCACTAGGTGATGGACTCGGAGTCGTCGTTGGTGCGGGTTGATTCTGCGACATGGTGGGAGATAATGGTTGGGAAATTTGCTCGGTGACCGTGTCCGACGAAAATAGGTACGCAAGGTTGCCAGGGTCGTGATACAACCAGAAAACACATGATGCAATGATGGAAAAGAAATGTTACCTGGAATAACAGAGATATAATACTCGGGAGACTCGAGGAGGAGACGTAATACAAGTATGCTGGGTCATTATGGTACTACGATTATCGCGAAAGTGATATTGCGAATCTTAATAGCTCCACCAATCAATTCAGTGGTCAGGTTCAAGAGGAAGCAGTTACGTAATACATTACACACGTGGTAACGTGACTGCGGGGTTGTTTGGATCCGTAGCTTTAACCAATCCGTCGAGTCTAATTGATTATTGCATTCGTCCTTCAAGCTTCAGGGTGCTGGGAATCTGGACTTTGCCTCCAGCTCGACCATGCTGCGACAGAATGAGAATTTTAACTTGGAATATTGTACGTTTCTCCCCTTCCATATTTCTCTTTTGCGCTAGTACTTATGCATCCCTAAAAGAACGGTATTCGCACTATTCCCCAGTATCATCCGTGGGTATACTTCCCTCTTCACCAAAAACATTACATATAACTATACCAAGATGGAACACGTTCAAGACCCATGACGAGATCTTAAACAACCTAGGGGCAGATATTATTTGTTTTCAAGGTCTGTCTGTCTTCCGCTCACCTAGTATGCTGGCCTCTCTTTTGACGTCTAGCGTTCCAGAAATGAAATCTTCCCGCTCTACCCTGCCAAAGGGTGCTGCGGTACCCCCTTCTTATGACTCTTTCTTCTCGTTCCCGGTGAAAAAATCTGGGTACTCAGGTGTCGCCACGTACACCCGAACTGCCACTGTCGTCCCCGTGAAAGCGGAGGAGGGTTTAACTGGACTCATTCGACCAAAACCCCCTTTCACCCCCGAAGAACGCGTTTCGCGCTTTGAGAACTATCCTCCGCAACTGTTGGACGATGGCGACCTAGACTTCAATCACTTGGATAGCGAGGGACGCGCCGTCACTGTCGACTTCGGTTTATTCGTTCTTATTAACGTGTATTGTCCAAATGATGGTACTGGAACAGAGGAGCGCGACAAGTACAAGATGGATTATCACCGGCTGCTCGACGCACGCGTCAGGGGGTTGATTGAGAAGGAGGGAAGGGAAGTCATTGTCCTGGGAGATATTAACGCATGCGCAGCCATCATCGACCACTGCGAAGGCAACATCATGGTCGCCAGAGGGAAGGCGGCAGGTTTGGAGGGCGAGGATGGATTCTGGGGGAAGGAGTATCGCAGGTGGTTGCGAGATTGGTTGCAGAAGGAAGATGGGACTGGAGGGCCACTTGTTGACGTTGTTAGGCGCTTCTGGCCTGATAGGAAGGGGATGTATACTTGTAAGACCCTGCTCCTTATCTTCTTGTTAGCACATTGCTTAACGGCCCTCACCAGGTTGGAATACCAAAATATCTGCCCGTGAAACTAACTATGGAACGCGTATCGACTATATCCTCGTCACGCCCGGTCTTCTCCCATGGATCAAAGCTGCAGATATCCAGCAAGAAGTGAAAGGCAGTGACCATTGCCCGGTTTTTGTTGACTTTCATAACGAAATCATGGCCAGCGACGGCTCAGTCGTTAAACTCCATGATGTGCTTGGGGTCAAGGCAAAGCCAGACGGTACGAAGGAACCGCCAAGGCTGGCTGCGAAGTTCTGGGAAGAGTATTCGGGAAAGCAGATGTTGGATAAGTTTTTTGGGAAGGGTAAGAAATCAACCGCACAGGCTGTGGCCGTGTCCCCAACACCTCAGCCTTCGAACAATTCGGAACGACTTGAGGGTACGCAAGGCTCACAGTCGCCATCAGATACCCCTACAGTAGACGGTTTTCCAGTGGAACCCACGCCTGCTGCCCTTCATGATCTCCATGCTACCACCTCTCCCGATCCGCCCGCTTCCTCTCCCACTGAAATGGCATGCTCTCCTCCCATCACCACCTCTCAGACGTTGAAACGGAAATCAACGATCGACGGCCAGTTGACCCCGGCCACGTCAAAGAAACAAAAATCCGCCGAGAAGAAAACAGACAAAAAGGCCAAAAGCGGTTCCGGACAGCCCAAGCTGTCATCATTCTTCAACAAACCTACTGCCTCGCAGACTTCGTCCTCATCAGCGCCCAAGGAGAAGAGCCAAACTCCGATCGATGTGGTTGACGTAGACGATGATGATGTTTCACCTCTTTCCCAAGAGCCCACCGCTCCGTCGCAAGACTCCCTGCCAGTCAGCGTCAATGGAGAAGCGAAACAAGTGTGGAACAATCTTTTGGCCCCTGTCCAGCCTCCAAAATGCATTGTACATGGCGAACCTGCGAAGGAGTATACGGTTAATAAACCCGGTCCGAACAAGGGGAAGAGGTTCTTCATCTGCTCTCGGTATGTGGTCCGTCCCCTGACGTCGATACCCCGGACTCATAGGGATTTCTAATGCTCCAGACCAGTGGGTCCTGGTTACGACAAAGGCAGAGCTGAGCGACTACGAGAGGAGGTAGATCCGACGTACCGCTGCGACTTCTTCAAGTGGTCAAGTGATTGGAGAAAGCGGGCCAAGAGAATGGAGCCAACGGCATCAACATCGACGCAT
The DNA here is from genome assembly GCA_018524895.1 of Podaxis sp. C-F-101400. NCBI lineage: Eukaryota > Fungi > Basidiomycota > Agaricomycetes > Agaricales > Agaricaceae > Podaxis > Podaxis sp. C-F-101400. The sequence continues at coordinate 109,852 of JAEUWR010000727.1, forward strand.
TCTCGACAGCGTGGTAACAAGCCTGTGTGATCGTTGAAATAACTGTAATTGATGGCTCAACACCGACGCTGGCCGTTCGGGATTTGTCATGCCCCAGTTGACTCCGAGACCTGGGAAGGACCAAGTAACTTAAGGAGTTCGCGACAGGGACCTTCACTTGTACATTTTGTCCAGCCGTGCAGGTGGTGCGAGTAATGCATCGGGTGATGCGAGGACTACGGCGGACCGCGGAGCTTCGCAAGCTAAAATAGCATTTTGCATTTCTGTCCTTCCGTCGGGATCGTGCCTTCTTGGGGACCCATCGTCGGGTGCAGTGTAGTGCCGCCCGAGCTGGTTTTTCGAGGTCCATGATGCTTCCCCCATATCGCCCTGCCCTTGGCTCTGCTTGTGATATATGATTGTCTTGGATTAAAATAGGAAATAAACGTAATAGAAACGGAGGCCTCGCACGCCCGACAAGTAAACAAAAAATTTCTCGAACAACAACTACAGCTAATACACGAGACGCGGACAGATGAAGTCTAGCATGCGGTGTCAGGTGGAACATCACTGCAACTAGAGAGCACCTTGCGGTGAGACGGAGGTTTCTATGAAGCACTAGGTCTCCTTACTAGTTCGTCGCGAATCCGTGGCAGCAGCGGGGGCCGTTGGGATCTAATGAAGGGTTTAGCATGATACTGGGAACCGTCCATCGTGAAGTCTACTACTCACGCTTAGCACAGTCCTGTGGGGAAAGCCTAGGGTGTGAAAAGTAGGTTGGGTTCTAGAGCGGCCGCTTCGTACCTTGTCACTCAGGCCTGCAACTTTGGTCAGAAACATTGTAATGTCCAACGAAAACTAAAACAGTTACTGACATTCGTGTTCAAGTTGGGCGTTGATGACTTGTGCGACAATTAAGATGAACAAGAAAGTAAAGATTTTAGACTGCATCGCTGAAGGAGAGGAAGAATGCTGTCATCACCCCTCCGGGGTTTTATAATAGCCAAGAGACCTAACTAAGAGGATCTAGTCCGCGATTAGAATGGGAATCTTCACTGTTTCAGCAGTCGGATGACTTCACAACCCGTGCTTCCTGGGTGTCGGCCGTACGCCTACGTCTGGCCTTATTCGAACGCCCATTCGGGCAATAGCAGTTCTGGGTCTGACCTAAGGCCCTTGCCAAAATCCCAATACGCTTCACCCTGAGTGGCTTGGCAGAAGCAAGACGGGGCTATTCAGTGACTCACACAGCGAACCATGACATCGGGCCGATACCATACGAGAAGGGTTGATTATGACCACCGACTACATGGTAGGAGTAGGGAGATGGAACAAATGACACGACGCTGAAGTCGGGCACAAACGCGCTAGTCTCGGAGATAGCACGGTCTCACTAATACCGGACATCCCACAATGTCTTCATATGATCCAACCACTCAGCACCGAGTGTCTATTGGCAAACAGCTGCACTCATTAACGCTCAATCTTCCTGAGCTTCTAAATGAATAAACTCACTATTGAAGGGTGGCGATGATCCCGCAGCAATGAAAACCCAACTCTTCCTTACACTGCCAAACTTTACTTGACTGTTTATCAAACTTTCAAATGATACCAGCTTACAGTATCCGGGTTGCCTAACGCAGACAGAGGGCGCAGTTAGCGTGCGGAACACTGCACTAAATGCTGAGCACACCTACACGTTGGAGTCTGAGGCGCGGCCGCCGGAAGTGCTACCACTGAACTAGCGGTGACAGTGAGAAGAGTAAGGGCAGAAATGAAACTTTTGGTGAACAACATGATTCAAGTTGTGATCCCATGTTGTCATCGTGTTCAAGTTTATATGGTGGAAGTAGAGGTAACTGGGGTAACTGGGGAGCTAGAGCGATAGCCATCTGATTAATACCGCGACATGACAAGTGACTGATACCCCATGCACTTATGAAAGGTTTCACGTAACAGAGGTTTGCTCTACTACATCCATATCGTAACGGTGACATTCCTACAGTATCTGGTGCCTCTATATCAACAGACCGTGTCCAAAGGAACGCAACTTGATCGGAGAAGAATTCAACATCGTTCTCTATAGGATCTGGAGAAGGGATAACTTACTTCTTGAATGATGCAGTGAAACCACAACAGTGGTATCCTTTGCCGCCTATTGGAGTGGTTCGTTAGACCCATGCACTAGAAATTATTGTATAGTTTGACATTGCTAGATCCGAACCCAAGGTCAGGGAATACCGCTCTTCAAGTTGAAGCAGCCGCGCTTACCTCATCGGTTGTACCTACACACACATTCAGTTGCACGGTAATGGAGTAGACATTGGAGTCGTGAGTGCGCAATTTTCAAGGTGGCTGGCATAACCTTACATTGAAGTAGAGTAGGGGTGGGGTCTTGGGCATTAGCCACCAAGGCTACCGCTTGAGTGACGAAGAGAAGAGCGAATGGAAGGGCGAACTTGAACTGCATGTTGAACTTGCCTGTACTATACTTTTCTACCAGAAGCTCTCTTTATATGGAGAGCACTGGTCAACGTGGAGTTATCACTTGAACTTGCCCGTTATTCACGGTTTAACATGATGACCGTCCGAGACTCTTGAGACCGTTTAGCCAGCTTAAATTTAGCATCTCCAGGGAAATCGATATTTCCAACTTCATCATTAGTAGCCACGGCACGACAGTAAACCGCTAAGTAAGCACAATTCCGCGCGGATTACCGACTGTCCAATGAAGGGAGATTTCTAATGGTAACAGAGAAGTCACTTATGTTGAGATCGAAACCGGAAACAAAGTGCAATGTGGGTGAGACTCCCAAGTTGACGGAGACCGAAGTGGTGGAAGCCTGAAGCTTTGAAAAACGCTGTGCCGGAGCTTCCATCAACTGGCAGACGTCCTCAGGCCTCAGGTAATGGCTGGCTGTCGCCATTTGCGTTGCAAATATCCCGCTTTGTTCGTACTCTTTCGCTGCTGGTCGTCGGAATAACGTCTCTTAGAAAACAGGCATAGACGAGTATTGTTTATAATGTATCGCAGCGAACCAGTACAGTGCTAGTGCTTGTAACGAGCAGTCATCTTAACATACAGCACCCCGAGGAAGAGTAACACAACTAGAAAGGCTTTAGCCTTCTAAATCCGTCTCATGTCAAGTGGAACTCACATAGGGCCATTAATCGACTTGCAGCATTGTTCCTGGCCCTTGCAGTAGAGGTTCTCACCACCTGAAACGCAATCAATTACATGAATCAATCATGATAGAGATTCAGGTTACTCACATGGAGTATGTTGAGGAGAGGCCGATGCCTGAGCGGCAAATAGAAGGGAAGCAACGGCGAAAAGCTTGACGGCGTACATAAGGACTTGGTTTGGGGTAGAGGGCTTCGACAGAGGAGCGACACTTTTTATATGGACTCCTGGAGATAGGTGTTCGCAGGTTGTCTTGGCAGGAACTCCAAGGAGGTACCGGTATACGGGCTTATGTAGGAAGTAGTGGAGGAATTGAGGCTGAAAGGGCTATCCGTTGGTGTTCCGATTTCTCCTTTGAAACCCTCACATTCGGAGAATGTATCATATGGTAGACACCGCAGAGATCATGAGCTTATGGAACAGAGCAAACAACGATGGGCGATGGAGCGAGTAACATAGTATTGATGTAATAGTTGTATGAATTTCATGCGCTCATGGTGTCATCAAGGCGCCCGCAAGTAGATGTTTATCAAATGAAACTATGAAACTATCCCAAAGTAGGTATGCATCTGTTCTGATTTACAAATGGGAGCTTGTACTTTCAGCAGACAGAGCCCTGAGGAAGAGTAACACAACTGGAAGAACTTTAGTGATTGTAATCAATTGATGAAGAATAAACGACCTACATTGGACCGTTAATCGACCTGCAACATTGCTGGCCTGACAAAGGGCAACTTCCATCATCGCCACCTACGGTAAGTCTATATTAGCATGACTCTGCGCGAGCCACTAATAATCAAGAGCTCACAAGGAGTTGTAGATTGGGGAGCAGGCGAGGCGAATGCTTGGGCCGTAAAAAGAACAAGAACAGCAGCGAAAATCTTGAACTTATACATGATGATGCTGATGGCAGAGGGAGTAGTGTATGAGAACTGGAAGGATGAGCCTGCTGTTACCTCGGCTTTATATCTAGCTATGAATCTGACATCCGGGACAAAGGGTTATTTGGTAGGGGGAACACGGAGAAAAGCAAAGGGCGTGGCTGCTAGCATTGTCGGGTGCATGTGTGCGGGTGCGGGAGAACTGGTCTGATTATTTCCGTTTAGTGCTAGGGTGGGCTACCACCCCGCTTGAAACATTGCGGATCTCGGAGGTTGCAAACTGAAGCTAAGGGTCAGTAATCTTGACAGTCAGAATGGCCCTTCGGTGACCGTTATCAATAGAGTCCGTCACCTTCGGTGTTCATCAAGTCGTGATTTTGAAGCTCATTATGAAAATGCCGACATCTCCATCTTCAGTTCGCCTCATTAGGCGAAGGGATGAAGTGCAGTCAGAAATAGTACCCCTGCCCTCCCAAGGCAGCAAAACTACTAGCACGACCCTTGGCTTGGCAGGCTGAAAATGAGAACAGATGGGAACTCGGAGGTGAGTCGGAGCCTCGGAGGCTTCTCGATGGAGAACCATGAAACCATTACCCTGTCCTTGCATTACGTCTTATATTGGCTGCTCATCGAGTCAACTTGTAGTTCCATTGTATCCCCGGAGTGTGCTGGTGGATATGTGAGGTCACTAGCCTCCTAGCATTATGCTTCTCGGAAGTATCTTCATGGAGGGTAGGCATCTGGTGGGTAAATTACTGCAGGGCTAAAAAGGCCTTCAAGCCATATTGAAACTGAAGGGCTGACCGTAAACAATAAGCACCATGTTCCGTCCAATCCGCGTATGACATGAAAAAGTAACGTGAAGCCTCCTTCAATAGGGGCTAGCCCCGCGATTGAAGGAGATTTGTTTTTCGAGTGGGCGGAGCTGTTAATAATCAGGTGCCTAGTGACTCCACTCAGGAATCGGTCAGACCTGATCAAGGTTTCTTGTTCAGTCGTGGGTTGGTTTCCCTACGCGAAAGCTATATATCAAGGTTTATACAGGTCGTACCCCTCATTCTTTCCACAGTGCTGCACTCTGACATGCGTTCTCTTACTTTGTTTGTTACTGTTTGCGCTCTCCTTGCAGCAGCCACGGCCGCTCCAAATCCTGATCCTCCTGTCTATCGTTGTAAGTCAAGAGCCCTTCAGGCACCGCTCAGCTTTGACAACTCATAGTTAGATTTTCTGCAGGTGCTAACGAAGCTGGGGTGAGCAGATTCTAATGTGATAACAGCTTGACTGTCATTCTGAGGGACTCGTTTCTCCGTTGGATTTTTACTTAGGATGTGTGTAAGTGTAATTTTCCAAAGGCCAGCCCTTGAAGCCTTGAAGCCATCCCATTGCCTCAGGCCCCAGTGAAGAGTATACTTGTTGCGGACCTCTTGAAATTCCGGATGGCGGCTAGTACGTTCCTACCCCACTTTCTTTTGTGAGTAGCTTGATTGGTCTTCGTATATAATAGTTGCCGCATCCTCAAGCCTGGCGAAGCCTGTATCTTTTAATCCAATCCGGTATATGCTTACCAGTAGGCTCAGCTTTGTAATTGTATCCAAGATCCGAATATAACTCGAATACGATGAAACATGTAAACATGCAACTTCAGCACATTCACATACTTGGAACTGAGTGTCAAACTAGCATTCAGGAGTATAGGGACAGACATCGCGGAAGCTACTCTAGCAGATAACATCCGGAGGCAGACTAACGCAGCTAGAATAGAACACAATCAGTCAATGTCTTGAGGAGTTATTCATATGGGGTGTCTCTCCCCAATTGCTTACACCGGATGGGGAATGGAGTCGCAGCAAGTGAGACCACTTGGACCTAGGAGTTGGTTTTAAGTGTTGGTAGCTCATTCGACACAGGTATAAGGTTATTTACATTCCTATTCCATCTTGTCAGTTGATCCACCGCTAATGAGTCAATAGTTGACTTACAGTCTGTGTGTGGCCTATCGGAAGAAAAGGTAATGGGTTTGTGAGCGACGAAGATAGCAGGGAATGTCAAAGAAATGGTTTACATGCAAGGGCCCCAGAGGGAGGACTTGGCGATGCAAATGCGCTTTGAATAGCAGCGGTGGCAAATAAGAGTGCAAAGACTTTGTACATGTTAAAGCTCGTCATGGAATAAAGGCGTCCCTCAAAGGCATCTAGCCTTTATACCGGACTGGCTTGTAAGTATTTCCTGACTCACCCAAACGCCGAGAACCCTTTCGTAGAGCTATGGTCCATGGGAAAGTTCAGCGACGACCAAGGCCTTCGCGTAAATGTCTGCTATTTTGACAGAATGGAGTGACGGGCGGAGAACATCTCCATCAATGCAAGGCGATGAGCGCTGCATCAATTGCAGCCGTGGCATTACGTCCTCTAATGTAAGAATAGCCCAGCGATGGCCGGGCGATGTTGGATGGATAATGGGGTTGCGAGGTATCAACAGTAAAGTGAAGAGTGCCACATCCCCAGTGTGGATTGGCCACTTCCTCTACGGACACATCACTCTCGTCCGGGAAGACCAGATAGTGAGGAAGACATGTATTATATTGAAGCGAAGCTACGAGAACAACCGGCATTATGGGTTGGGCGGAGGGACATGGGCTGTGAGTACTAGCGGGCGAATTACATTTCTTATCTGTCGGGAACGTCTTGGATTTGTACACAACAGAGCTTGTGGAGCTGAATTTGAAGGCGTCTATGAGGCTGGCGACAGCCGCAGAAATGGCGCAGTGCGGATAGGTAAGAAATAACTAGGACATGCACTCATGCCCGCCCTAAAATTGAATTTAGTAATCACATGATGTCGTTGTTGTTGTTGTTGTTGTTGTTGTATTCTGTATTTCTATACCGCTACAAGCAAACTAGTGCTAAGACGCGGTCCGGG
>JAEUWR010000735.1:0-32155 GCA_018524895.1 Podaxis sp. C-F-101400
GACAAACAAATCAAAGACATAACAGACTAAAGAATACAAGTACAAATTGAAGATAAAGAAATAGAAAACATAATTTGCGAGTAAAGAAAACTACTCGACGTTGGCGTAAATCATAACACATTAAGTCACTTTGGAAGGGCATTGCTTCTGACTTAGACACATACAAGGCTTACCCCAGGATTGTTAAATAGACAGATGAAAAAAAAAATGCCAGATCATTCATTGTTCTGTGGAATTCTGCCATGCTGCAGAATATGCAAGAGGCACTTGAGTACCAAGGTCAGAAAAGTTCTGGCCAGCGTTTATGAGTCATGATGCTTATCACTGCATAGGCCAGAAATGTTCTGCTCTATGTCTCCAAATACCTCTGATAGAATGGGTTCAAATCTCGGTTCCTCAAGGAGATTGCCAAGGTCAAAGTCAGCTTGCCACCAGAGTGGAACAATTTGTCAGGTCTGCCATGTATGTCCTTCACCTGTTGATCTCAGTGTACTGGGAGGATGTACTCATTCAATGTTTGTGGTTCTTGGACCCATTGAAGAAGCTGATGTGGTTGACAAAGGAAGGGACACCCAAACTCCGTAAAGAGTTCCTCCTCCGCCTACCAATTTCCATCACTGAATTTCATCTCGACTGTAACAAAGAGAGGGACAGCATCCATAGCCTCAAAGAAGTGCTCGCACAGATGACTTCCTTGTGGAACATAACACTCCATCTTCAGGATCCATTGGACCTTGAAGTTGTAGAGCTGTTCACGATCAGGAAGGGTGTTTGTTTCCTCCCGACGTCGCACTCAACCAGTCTAGTGATGATGCAATCGGAGTACAATTGCCAGGAGATGTCGGATATTTTGGACATGGTGGGGTCACAATGGGTCATGCAGGAAGGAAAGGAATCATTCAAGGGGTCCACGTTTGGGTTCCCTGTTGTCGAGAAGAAAAAGACGGGCTGGACTCAAGAATTCAAGGCAGAGCTGGATAAGATCGTTCGTAAGGATATCCAGGTATAGGTTTCCGGTAGGCAGGTGAAGCAACTTGGTGTTTGGTCGCAGAATTGATCATGCATTGTTTTTGGGTCAGTATGAGAGTGCATAAACAGTAAGAGTTTGGTACCCGCAATACTCTTTCATCCGTATCGCACTTTTTTCCCTTGCTGTTGTTCGTTAGACTGGATATTACATTGGGTGAGAGTTCTCACAGATTGCTCGTCGCTATTGAGATCTTGTTTTGTGCGGATTCGTGCTGATGGCGATCCTTGAGTGTTGGAGTTGACATCCATTTCGATATCCATATCAACGTCCATGGATTCTCTGGCTACACTTGGCAACTGCAGGGGTTGTGGGAAGGGATTGGCATTGTTCCGGAGATGAACCTTTCCATCTTCACCTCTGTTAACAAGAACCTTGTTCTGGACAACGCAGTCAGTGCAAGGGCACATAACTTTGAACAAAACCTTAAGTTGTCATCTGGTAAGATCAACTGGACAATACCAACGTGGTGCCTCGGCCATACTGAGTGAAGCATCCACCTTCCCGTAGCATGAACATTAGGGTCCGGACTTGTAGGGGCGGGGGGAGTGATCAATGCGGCGTCTCCCCTAAGTCGTTGATCAAGCTTGTAGTATGTCAGAGACTGTGTTTGAGAAACTGACAGGTGACACGAACCTCATTTGACCAGAGGCTGAATGTTTCCGTGTGGCAGCCCACACTCCGAGTGAGGTGCTGGTCGAATTAGGGGGATACCAGCCAGCTTGAGAAATGCTCGTCCCTGATGAGCCTACGTGTATTGCTGCTTCATCTTCATCGTCCTCTGTAGCATTAGATATAGTCAGGAGACCATCACTTGAGCTGGAAAGGACTGGCGGAGGGGATGAGGCAGAGGGGTGGAACGATATTAGTCACGTTCAAATCATTCTGCAGCTGCAGAGACTCGTGGGGGGCACGATGGAGTAGTGGTAATCCCCCCGCCACGTTGGTTACTCCTCGCATTTCTCTGCTGTGGAGGCGAGGGTTCGATTCCCGAAGCCGAGTGAGAGTATTCTACCTCCCCACAGTAGACCCGCCGACCGCACCGAATACCGGTGTACCCTGCTGAATGTGTGGCTGTGATGGGTGTTGGGTTATGCTGCCTATGATGACGTTTATGCTTCTACCAGAAAACTCCACAAAAATACTCTGAACCTTATAACTGTTGACTGTACCCCATTGTTCCGGGCTCCAGCCCGACCGCGTCTTAGCAGTCAGTTTGCTTGTAGCGGTATAGAAATGCAGAATACAACAACAACAACAACAACAACAACAGCAGAGACTCGTGACCACTGATCCTGACTCCACCTTCACCAGTGTGACTTTCCTTCGCGTGGAGCTAGATGTTTTATGGTGTCGTTAAACTTGAACTTTCTCAAGTGCTAACACTTTTGCAAAGACATCAATTTGAGTAATACAGGCCTCGAGAGGTAAGTTGGACATCGAAGGTCGGAAAATAAAATACGGAAGAAGTGCTTTTTCTAGGCTAAAGGTATTACATGCAAGCTATGCACTGGTTTGCTTCATCCAACTCTCAACTTTCTCATGCACGCGTCTCTTCTCTGCCTCCTCTGCTTTCTCCCTCGACTCTCTCAACATAGCCTGTAGCTCATTCGGTGGCACCATGATATATGGTAGAGCCATGAGCATGTCAAAGGTATCAGGGCAACGACGAGCTTGATAGCGTTCATAGCACTCCTGATGCTCCCGCGCTCGGCGCTGTGTCCTCTCCGCAGCGGTGGCTTGTCCATCAGTGGTTGCCCTGTATTCCGCGTCTGCCGCATCCATGACCCCACCTGGGTAGAAGCTATCTTTCCAAGTCGCAGTGACCCCGTCTTTCAGTGTCTGAGTTCCAAAATGATGAAGTACAGCGCCAGCATAGACAGCGTCGAAGAGAATGGCAGGGGGCCACTCAGGACTATCAGAAATCCGGAGTGGAGTACCGGAAGGGGGTGCACCAAGGCCCCCGAGGGATTCCGGTGAGTCAGGCTGGAAGAGATGTGCTGTACACCTTCTCTCTGCTGGTGGTGCGTTGGGATCGATGTCAGTTGTGTCCATGGCAAAGTTGGGTGTCTGTTCATCAGTACCGTCAGATTTTGACTAGCAATCATACAAGTGGACGCACCATTAAGAATGCAACATTTGTACCCAACTCGGTATGAGGGTGTTTATTAAGAAAAAGGCCGTTCCGGACGCTGTTGATGTCTTGTACAATGTCGCCTCCGGTGGGGTCACGACTGCGGCGTTGAGTATAAGTCGCAATGTACTACCGCCATTGCGATGGTAAGTGAGGACAGGTTGGGAGTAGGAGTAGCGTACCACATCGCCCTTGCTGTGGGCTAGGAGGTGCACAGCGTCGCAGAACTTCTCTCGCAACCCCGTCAAGACGCACTTCCTTCCATCCCGCTCTGCAACGTCATCGCGGAATTGAGCCCTTCGAGTGGTGGGAACACTAGAAGTGACACGCGAGTGCCCCATGTCCGGATCGGCCGGGAACATCCTTCGCTTCTCCTCGTCGCTGGTATGATAGTAGAGAACGTCGGAGTCCGCTGGGAGGCCAGCGTTGTAGTCCACAACATTGGGCGGGTCACCGCTGGGTGAAATGTCACCCTCTGCTCCAACGACGACTCCGACGGCGTAGCGGATCCATTTGTACGGGCTTAGTGAGAACTGGTTGAGGGCCTCGAGCGGGAGGGTTAGGCAATGGACCCAATGCCAATTGGTAGGGTCAAGATCGAGGTCGGAGCCAGGTGCTACGGCGCGAGGGAATGATGCATAGACTTGGATTTTCCTTTCCATGATGAGGGAGAATACATGAGGAACCTGAAGGGTGACCGATTTCGTGGCCAACTCAGCTGATGTCATTGCCTCTTTGTGAGACAAGCCAGCCTGGGAGCACCGTTGCCCACTGAATGCGGCTGCCCTTTCTTCTTGACCTCAACAGCTTGGTAGTGCTTTGCACATTTCTACTTCCTACCTTGTAAAGCCTGTCTTCGAATCTCGAAACATGTTTTCTTATCCTTCCGGTCTTTGTAATGTGGCCCACACGTGGAAGGCGATATTCGTCCCAGCTGTCGGATTTCTTCCATCTTGGTGTTCAAGTTGTGGAAGCAATATATGCGCAGCAGCCACTGAAGAATTCGCCTGGATCATGGAAATGCGCATTATACTAATCTACCGCCGAAATCCTGACGTTGATCTTTGCCTCAGTCGTGTTGGGCACTGGCCACTCAAAGGATTCGTTCCAGCTGCCTCATCTTTCAATGTTATGGCTACCGACAGCAATCTACCAGGAAGCATATACGGATCAATGTCTTACATAGCATCTACCGACTGTTTCTGCAAAGCCTGTGCTTGTTGGAAATGTCTTCGTGTAGAAACCGGCCCCAGTTGTGACATACTCGAACTACCTCGTTTACAAGATGCTTACCAGGAGGAACTCCTCCTGGCGTCACCTAGTTTGTCCCTGCAGGGCCTGAGGTAGTAGAAGCCACTACCGAGAACCCAAGATTCACGTTAAGTCACTCTGGAAGGGCATCGCTTCCGACTTAGACACATACAAAGCCCACCCCAGGATCATTAGATAGACAGATGGAAAAAAAACTGGCATATCATTCATCATTCTGCGGAGTTCTGCCGTGCTGCAAAGTGTACAAGAGGCACTCGAGTACCAAGGTTAGAAAATTTCTGGCTGGCGCATATGAGTCATGACGCTTATCACCGTATAGGCCAGAAATACTCTGCTCTACATCTCCAAATACCTCTGATAGAATGCCTTCAAATCTTGGTTCCTCGAGGAGATTGCCAAGGTCAAAGTCGGCTGGCCACCAGAGTGGAACCATTTGTCGGGCCTGCCATATACGTCCTTCACCTGTTGATCTCGGTGTACTGGGAGGAGGCACTCACTCAGTGTTTGTGGTTCTCGGACTCGTTGAAGAAGCTCACGTGGTTGACGAAGGAAGGGACACCCGAACTCTGTAAAGAGTTCCTCCTCTGCTTACCGATTTCCATCACCGAACTGCATCTCGACTGTGACAAAGAAAGGGATGGCATTCATAGCTTCGAAGAAGTGCTCACACGGATGACGTCCTTGCAGAACATAACGCTCCATCTTCAGGATCCGTTGGACCTTGAAGTTGTAGAGTTGTTCACGATCAGGAAGGGTGTTTGTTTCCTCCCAACATTGCGCTCAATCAGTCTGGTGATGCCGCTATCGGAGTACAATTGCCAGGAGATGTCGGATATTCTGGATAAGATAAGGTCACGATGGGTCATGCAGGAAGGAAAGGAACCATTCGAGGGGTCCACGTTTGGGTTCCCGGTTGTCAAGAAGAAAAAGACGGGCTGGACTCAAGAATTCAAGGCGGAGCTGGATAAGATTGTTCGTAAGGATATCCATGTATAGGTTTCTGGTAGGCAGGCGAAGCAACTTGGTGTTTGGTTAGCAGAGTTGATTGTGCATTGTTTTTGGGTCGGTATGAGAGCGCATAAACAGTAAGAGTTTGGTACCCGCAATGCTCTTTCATCCGTATCGCACTTTTTTCCCTTCCTGTTCTATTGTTAGGCCATATAATTGCGTTTGTCTCGGATGAGGGTTCTCACAGATTGCTCGTCGCTATCGTGATCTCGTTTTTTGCGGGCTCGTGCTGATGGTGATTCTTGAGTGTCGGAGTCCATGTCCATTTTAACATCCATATCAATGTCCATGGATTCCTTGGCGACGCTAAATGACTGCGGGGGTTGCGGGAAAGGATTGGCATTGTTCCAGAGATGAATCTTTCCATCTTCACCTCCGGTAACAAGAACCTTGTTCTGGACAACGGGATCAGTGCAAGGGCACATACATTCGAAAGAAACCTTACATCGTCATCTGGCAAGATCGACCGGACAATACCAACGTGGTGCCTCGGCCATACTGAGTGAAGCATCCACCTTCCTGTAGCATTCACATTAGGGTCCAGACTTGAAAGCGCGGGGGGAGTGATCAACGCGGCATCTCCTCTATGGAATGTCAGAGGCGACATCATGGGAAGGGGGTATAAGCTCACTCATTAGAACCTGTGTATACTCTCAGCCCTCCATTATTAGAAGGGAAGCAAGTGATGAGATAGTCTGTGACCCATGTCCGGGATTGGGTGTGAACGGAGGGCGAACGGATGTCTAATGACAGTCGTTGATCAAGCTTGTGGTATGTCAGAGATCGTGTTTGGGAGATTGACAGGCGACACGAACCTCGTCCGACCAGAGACTGAATGTTTCCATGTCGCTGGCTGCCCACACTCCGAGTGAGGCGCTGGCCGAACCAGGGAGATACCAGCCAGCTTGAGAAATGCTAGCTCCCCATGAACCTACGTGTATTGCTGCTTCATCTTCGTCGTCCTCTGTAGCTTTAGATATGGTCAGGAGACCATCGCTTGAGCCGGAAAGGACTAGCATGGGGGATGAGGCGGAGGGGTGGAACGATATTGTTGTAATATCGTCGGAGTGCGTAGAAGAGTGTGTGCGAAGAGGGGCTGCTGGTTGGCGCGGATCCCTGAATGATGTTTGGCATAGCTTTGAATTGAGTTGGGAAGTGGATGTGGGAGCGAAGGTTGAGGAGACATACCAATAAAGAATGAAGGCATCATCGCCTTGGAGTTCTGTGCCTGCAGCTACGAGGCTGCCGTCTTGAGAGACATCACAACTTAGGATACCTCTGTAGGCATTTCCCATGTTCGTTACTAGAAGGCTTTGGTGACCCAGTCGCTCGTTTTTTGTCAAGAAGTAACATACGCTTGATTGCATGCGATCCAGACCTGTCGTCCCATACTTTTACCGAGCCATCCTTTCCGGTAGAGACAAGTGTTCGACCAGGCATGCCTACAACACAGTTAACTGCGCGGATGGAGGTCGTCGCGATATCATGTCCTGGAAGAGTTTGTATCTGGCGTAAAGATCTTTTGTCAATTAGGTCAATCTTGTTTGACGGAGAGGAGGCCGATGCGGCGTATGTGTTTGACATGTTTGCCAGAGAAAGAACGTAGGCATCGGCGTGGCGTAGGGTAGCAGTAACCTGAGGCCCGAGAGATTCGTGTAGTGACGGAGACTCGTCCATTGTTTTTTGAGATCTACGAATGCTTTTGGCAGTTGAGATCTTTCTGCAGCCGCGATCCATCACGTGGACTCAAACTTACGTACTAGGTTAGTGTTGCTAAGTACCTTTTTAGACGTCGTTTATTCCTGCACTTCATTTCCCCCCACCCCCCTTTCTTGCCGTTGCTGCTCCCCTCGTACCCCTCTTCGTCTTCGCCGCTGTTCAGCTTGTTCCGCTCGCTGCCCCACACTCCTTACACGTCGCATTCCTTTATCATATCCCATCGCCCTGTGTAAAGTCCCCCGGCACTTTTGCACCCGTTGTTCGCCAAGGCACCCTTCACTGTTTAAAGCTTTGCCCCGCTCCCGGCCTCCATCCACCTATCTAGACGCGAATCATCATCTATTGTTCATCTTGTATCTCTTGCAAAACGATGGCTCGTCAAGGTGAGTTTCCCTGTATGTGTAGCAAAAATAGCTGCACATAAGCTGCCAAGTTTCTTTGGCTTCTGGTGGCGTCCAGCGCTTCACGAAAATCATGCTGATACAATCATCTCCACAGGTCCGCGTCTCCACCGTCTCCCTCAACGTCTTGATTATACCCTAATACCCGCTCCTCTTGGTAAGTCTCGCTTGGTCTTGCGCTGCTCCCATCTCCAAACTGGCACTTAACAACCCATCAATCAGACCTTTCCCTTCCGTCCATCACGGAAAAATCCCCCTTGCCTGCCATCATTGTAACTCCTTCATCCCCGATCCATAACCACGACTTTTCGATCGCTTTCCTCGCACCTCCGCCCAAACAGACCATTCGCGAACGCGTCACTTCCTCCTTCAACAACTTTGCGAGCAAGTCTTGGCTCGCACAGTCACGGTCAATCAGGACCATCCTCATCCTCACGCTCCTCTTTTTCGTCATGATCACGACCCACTTGATTACGCACCACCTTGCGGCCTATCCTTACCCCCGGCTTGACTCTGAATTCACCCATCGTCGACTTGCGACTGACCCTACAGTCTCGACTGGCCAACCTGACGTTAGCTTTGCAAATGCTAGTGGAGACGTCAAAGTTGGTATTTGGAACTGGATCGGTTTCGAACTTAGGAAGACTTGGGCAGTTGGAGGAGGTGTTGTAGTTGAAGACTATGTTGTTGAGGGCACCGTTTCAGAACAGTCAGGTTCGCTCTCGGGCCTCGAGTAATTTTGTTCCAAGACAAGTGACAGAGAACTTATGGACGCTCATTGATGGCAGGGTCACTATGACCTTGGGGTTTTCTATACTTTTGAATATAGTTGGGTTTTCTGATCTCCCGTTCTGAGTCGCTGAGATATGAACGCAACCGCAATAACTGGCTTGCATGACTGTTGCCAAGTATTTCATGTTGCTGGAAACAGATTGAGTTCTGGGTGCCGGTGAGGGTGTATATACACGTTGAGCCAAGAGTACAACAAAGCAATGTTAACTAGCATGAATTATCATTGGACGAACACCACGCCTATTAATCCAACATTTGACCTAAAGCTTATCGGTTCGTTGTCAACATCTGCAACAACGGCTCCATCGGTATTCGAGCTAAACCTCTCACGCTATCATTAAACTTGAGTGTCCTCAGGCCACGGCTACACGCATCACTGATATCTTTGCAAAGTCTCTCATTCATCGGTGGATAACTAAACGGCTGGCCCAAAATCTCCAAATGTCTCAACTTCGGGAGCACGGCCAACCAGTCCCCCACAAGCCTGATATCAACACCTAACGGAGACCAGGTACCTGCACTTGCGTCAAATACCAACGTCAAATCCGTAATCCTGGACTCTGCATGAGGACCAGAACGCGTTGCCCGAGCCCTTATCCACTGGATCCAGAACCCTGCCTCGAAATTCATCTCGAGTGTAAGGGAGGGACATTGAGATAAAATCGCAGAGTCGACGGCGTCAGGATCGTCCGGAGGAAGGAGAGTGTTGAGGCTAAGAATAGCCTCGTCGAGTGAGGCTCCGCCATCACTAGGGTCTATGTTCTTTGTTAGAATACGGACGGATGTCAACGACGGCTGCCACCGCTTTCCTCGTTTCCGCGCACGAGCTGTGAGCGATACGATCCATGGAATGAACCGCGGTCGCGCTTCAAGGGACTCCAGTTTTGGTAAAATAGGATATTCATCCTCCGGAGATGGGACGAGCCGGCTGATGCCTCTTTGTCTGGGGGAAAAGTCGAGGACGAGAAATGTGATGTTCGGATGATGAGAGAGGAATTTGAATAAGCTGCCTTGAGACATTTCAGTGCCGCTTGACAGTTTGAGAGTCAGCGACGTGAGGTGGGGAAGGCGCATGGATATAGTGAACATAGCCCACGTCCAATCATCACATTTGAAGCTGCGGTATGGGTCCTCGGGGAGATGGTGAGGTGTTGGATAGTGCGAGAAGCGCGTCGAAGATCCTTGATAGTACGAACGATGCAGTAGTCCGTGAAGAAAAGTGGGGTTTCAAAGACAAGAGTCTTCGAGCCCAACGCAGTTGGTGGGGGAGGTTTGTATCTATACTGCCTCAGCCTAGTTCGCGCGTTCTCCCATAGTCGAGCAAAGATGCTTGGTCCACGCCAGCGTATTGAAAAGCTCTCCCGGATCGAACCCGGTAAACGGCCATTGCTGATCTCGATCTGGTTGCAGCAAGCCGAAATTGCCGCTTCCAACAACCGACTAAGGACCTTTGGCCAATCACCTCTCTTCGAGTCGTACAAAAGGCGGGCTTTGTCTGCATTGGTATAGTCGAATGCAATCCTAACTCTCAGGCTTTCCAGAGAGCCAGGGGCAAACCGAGACAGGAGGACGGAAAGGCCGCGCATATCATCGAGGAAGTGCCTTTCTTCATCTCGCTCTGCTAGGTATGTGATTGATCTGACTTTCGGGGTCCAGACAACAGCAGCAACGGCAGGGGTGAGCGTTACCGGAGCATCTGGACTGATGACGAATTCGGAGTGGGAAGATATACGTTCAAGGATCGCGGGTGGCACTGTCCTATGCAGCACTACATAGCTTAGACTGCGACTGACTTTTCCAAGTGCTAGGAGAGAGGGAGTGTCAAGGTTTTCCAGGATAGCGTCGAGAATCTCGACTGGGAGGTCGGTCAACGTTACGCGAGCCTCTCGGGCCATTGGGGACACGATGGAGGTGCGAGGAACGATTGCGCATGCTTAACGTAGACGATTATAGCTTCGGTCTGTCTGGCCCTAGCTGGCAGTGATAAGATCCGTGCTTGCCATTGAAGAGCTCATGATGTTGACAAGAATCACTGAACGTCATTTCACCCCTGCAACGGTATGACAAAAATACTCCGACATACATTCAGATGGATATCAGTGAACTATGTGCCTGACAACCTTGGTGGTGTTCTCAAGTCAACAAGCTCCAAGTCGTCCCCAGTTATTGGTACAAGAATAGGGTAACCGCGGGTTTTTCAATGAGACACCGACATCCAGTAGTCCGAGGAGAAAAGGGATGTCCTGTGTTATAATGTACTGCTGTTCGCCCGACTCACATACTTATACATTACAGCAATCCGAGGAAAGGTTTTTAGTTTGTTCGGGGGCATACGCTAACAATTAGTCAGCCGGAGATGGTGGTACGCCAATAAGTCCACCAAACATGGAGCGATCCTCCATGAGAAGGGCCTTATAAGCATCCTATAGGAGAGAAAAGTAAACAATGAATGCCAAGGAGGATTTGGGGGGAGAAATACGGCATACTTGCGAAATGTCGGGGCACGCGGTGACAAGTTTGAACATAATTTCTCTTAATGTGCCTTGCAAATCCAAGTCTAGGATGTGTATAAGATATTCAGTGAGATGGAGAGGTCGGGGTTTTAAGACTTACCTATGCCGCTAGGACCCGAATCGACCAGACCAACCCAACACCGCGCCACACAATCTAGAATGGTGAATTTCCAACCCTCCATACGACATGCGCCGACTTCAATGATCACCAGCAGGACTCTACCCGCACTTTTTTGGAGCTCGAGGACATCATTCGTGGATTTTGTTTGGGGCGGCATTGAGCTCCGCATGGCCATGATATATGCCAGTTGAGGGACGAGAGACTACAAACCACGCATGAGCTCGACGTTAGGTAAAGCGCAACTAAGACCACCGACAAACCTTGAGAAAACTGACGGTAGCCGTGTCAAGCGCTCGTAGGACATCCGGTAGAGCGTCTAGGGTAGCCTTCATCGCAATAATATTGTCTACGGAGTACACCCATATACCCTCAATGATACCGTTGATAAGGAGGGTACATAAGTGATCAAAGAACTCGAAAGATTTCGGTTCATCGACCTTGAGCGTCAGGGCTAACCAGCTTGAAATTATGAGGCGGAGGAGTGTTGGAGTTTCGGGGTCGGAAAGATGCGAAAGGGCGGTTTTGAGCGACTGTAAGAGGGTGATTGAATATAAAGCAACAGGCAGGGAAGACGGGAACGTACTGTGAAAATCAATTCGTCAACGCCAGTCCGCCGGAGAATGTCTTTGGGTATGCTGCGTAGCATTAGGGAAACGATTCGGACACCTTCGAGTTTGTGTTGAGCTTGATAGTCGTCTAAAAGGGTCATTGTCGGTGGTATGAGGAGCGGCCACAAATCTTCATATAACTCCGGCTAGATTTATTACGGCGAGCCACGAGTCCTGAGAATCAGTACAACTTAAAACAATGGTATAAGAAAGATATGGTTTAACTCACCAGGATATTTTTGACTACCCAAGCGAGGACGCTCCAGATTCCTGGATGGGTTTTCCAGACTTGTTCGTCATAATAGTCCTGGGTGGCACCAGGGCCTCCAGCGGGACGTACGAGCTTCCGACCGGTAGTCGTGTTGAGATATGGATGGGGGTTTGAGGAGAATATAGGCTTCAGATTTTTGAGCAGAACCTGCCGGAGCAAACTAATACTCGGTTGACTTATTTGCGGGATAGAAAGAATGTCTAGTCAGGAATGAGACTGACGCCTGTTACAGACAAAATGTGGTAGGGAACGTACCAAGAGCCGTATGTTGGGCTGAGGGGGTGGACCAAGGAGAAAGGTCCAATCCGTCATTCTCAGATTCAATAGCAAATGGTGAAACGTAGAAAACGATATTCGCCAGTGTCGCATCGTCTATTGGTTCGCCAGTGGCTCTCTTCTGTCCCACTAGGTTCCTTAAAGCGCCCAATGGTATATGAATATTGCTTTGCCAGGAGGCTAGCGATTTGAGCGCTTCTCGGTCGTCATAGAGACTCTGCAGGTGGGCGTATTCGGCCGGGATTTTCAAAGATTTGAAAGTGGCTTCCCAGTCATGCATATCGACCCCTGGGAGACCTGGCGGGTATGAGAGAAGGAGTGCAAGGGGCGCATTGAATTGAGTGGATTATTGATGATATGAGTGGAGATGCTGTAGAACGTGGGCACGTGAGAATCTGATAAAACACTCACCTGTCACGCAAACAACAAGTCTCTTTCTCCCTCTACCTCATTTTTCCTGTTACGGCTTCACGATGTGAGTATTTCTTTGAGACAATGTACGCAAGCTCTAACAATTTGACGGTGCATACCAGTATCATAATCTCGAGTAACCATGGGTCAATCTCGTGTGTCCCACCCTCCCGAAACTCCCGTTTATCCCTCGGTTAATGACGAACATCAGCATCGCAGTTCATGGAAGACATGGAAAAGCGCTCCAACTGTGAGCTTCGCCAGTTTTACCCACACAATGTGAATCATACTCAAGAAATCCATTCTACACTCTACAGTCACACAACCCGAGTTGGAGCGGCTCAAGAAGCGTTTCATGAAGCTCGACAGGTTCGTCTCTAACCTTGGTTGTATTCCTGAACAACATTAAACGACCCGGGAAACTTGTAGTGATGGCTCAGGCTCGATTGATCGTGAAGAGTTCCTCCAGATTCCCCAAATCGCAACAAACCCTCTCGCTTCGCGTATGATTGCTATTTTTGATGAAGAGTAAGTTTTCTTGGCGTCGCATCACAAGCGTACGCTTACACTCGCGCTCAAAGTGGTGGAGGAACTGTTGATTTTCAGGAATTCGTTGGGGGTCTGAGCGCTTTTAGCAGTCGTGGTGGTCGGGAAGAGAAACTCAAATGTACGTTGAGTCCATCCCTTGTCGGATTGTACTTAACGAAGCTGCTGCCACAGTTGCCTTCAAGGTGTATGATGTGGATAGGGATGGCTACATCTCCAACGGAGAGTTGTTTTTGGTTCTCAAAATGATGGTTGGGAATAACCTTAAGGTTCGTTCGGTGTGGTTGATCAGCAGGTGAGATTCTGACCCCATGTTATACAGGACCAGCAGCTACAGCAGATCGTTGACAAGACTATCATGGAGGCCGACCAAGACGGCGATGGCAAACTCAGCTTTGAAGAGTTTGCGCAGACAGTATCCAATACTGTACGTACACACTAACGCTGTTGTTTGATTACCACTAACCGCGCATACAGGATATTGTCAAGCAAATGACGTTGGAGGACCTCTTCTAATCCCCTTGCTGGATCTATATCTCCACTCTCGTTCGTCGTCGCTTTCACGGATTACTTCATTCGTTACCGTCGCCCCATACCTAATTCTCGGCATCCTCGTCAGCCGTTCTCGCAACTTTCTCTCGCCGTTTCTTGTACAAATCACATTGTCTCCCTCTGGGTACTCTTTGTAGGATGTAATGATATCGCAATATTACAATACCCCGAACGCCTATATTGCTAAGATTTATAACAGTGAATGACCCTTAATAAATACACGACGCCTTGAAACCTGAACATTGACTGACAAGTAAAGGAATTACAATACATCACTCTATTACAATATGGTGAACGCCTACGCCGGATAGCCCCGATAGCCTACAATAAGCACCGAAAGAAGAATAATGAAAATCACAAGCACTAATTGTGCGCTTCCTCCCTGATATCTTCCAATTCAGACATCGTCTTACCATGATCCTGTTGAGTACCATGATTGAACCGGAGACTGGTATGGCCCCGCGAAAGCGTTGTCTCCGTGATTTTGCAATTGGCCTCCCGTACATGACTGAGGATTAGCCGTGACCAATGCTCGATCGGATTGATAATGATTGGTTGATCGAATGGCAGCAGTGAGTGGGCATTGGGAGTTCCTGTCCAGTGCATTTCCATTCCCGGATAACGCTTTGGGAGAACGTCTTTCTGGTGCCGGAATGGATCCATGACGTTGAAGAAGTTTGTTGTACTTATATCTGCGCCGCACTCGGCCGAGATAGTCCGTTGCAGAGGCATCATCAGCATACGACCAGCGTCGTAATAATCTGTCAATATGTATACCCAAGTAACTAGCTGTTACAGTCGGGTCATCTAGTTATACCCCGCAGTTGAGATCGACGGGGGGAGTGCATCCTTCCCGTTTCCGCAGGTAACATTGATATCGCCGCTGAGAGTAAGTTCAACAACAGAACCATTCCTGAAGACGTCCCAGTCTAGAAAGCAGTTGGATTTGTATGGCTGTCCGTTGGCAGTGACACGCTAATAGGCCTTCGTCAGCAGAGTTGTATGAAAGTCCGACTTACAAGAACATACCTGGACAAAGACATGGCCTCCTGTACCATTCTCTGGGTTTCCTTTGAAATTATTCGACTTGATCACTGTCGTGGTGTTGAACACCGGGTTAAAGAAAGATATCTGCTTAAAGAATGGAGAAGAGAGGAGGAATTGCTCAGTTGCTGGGAGAGGGTAGAGTCCCGCGAGGTAAAAGGCGGCATAGCTCCCCATGGCACCTTTGTTCGTGGTTAGCATGATCATTCCGGATGTCAAACACGAGTATACCAGAATCTACGGACGTAGAACTCAATCAGTGGTTGATAGAGGCAAGTTGAACGACGGAACTGACCATCATTTCCGGGAAGACCGTTAACAGACGTATTGAAGAATTCTGCGATAACTTGTCTCGATCTTTGCGTGCTCAATCCGGGTCTGTTGGCATAGTGGTACATGAAGGGCATCTGCTGCGATGGCTCGTCAGTAGCTTCAAAGTATTCCTATGGCAACCATCTTGAGCATGTTGTACTGCTGGCTTGAGGTTGTTATTCACCTGTTCAAAGATGAAATCCAGTCGATGGATGAAGCTCTTGTTCCCTCCTTGAAGTTCTATCAACTTGGCGGTGTCTTGCGGAACGTACTGAACAGAGTTACTTTACATTGAGTGCTTACTTCAAGGGCTGCAAGACGCTCACCTGAGAGTACTAATTAAAAGAGCATAGGTTTAATACTTGTGGCTGCTAGAATATCGTGGAACTCTTACAATAATCGGCGATCCTGGTGCAATTCAGCCGCCATTCACAGGATTTGCATCGAGAAGCTCACCTTCATAGAACCCATCTCGATTTGCAGCATTCAAGAAACACGTCGCTTTGGCGGGATCGTGGATACTACAGTGGCGAGGATCAGTGAAGTTGAAAGTGCCGTTGGCGAATTTTGGCTGCAGTGCGTAAGTCTCATTGTCTAAGGAAGTGGAAGGGTCATCAATCACCTGCATCATCCCTTTAATTTCCGGATTTCCTGGAACACTGACGTTTGGGTTCCAAACATTGAAGAAGTTTCCCGCTCTTCCCAGATACTAAACCTGTGTCAACATACTTCCGAAGTCTCAGTGGAGAACGGAAATATATCGAACCTTCTTCTGGTCATCCGTCTTCCCGAGAACCTTTGCTACTTGTGCAATCGCGAAGTCGTTGAAAGCGTGCTAGAAACAGAATACGTTGATAAGCAGAAACCTCAGAATCTAGGATCTCGCTCACTTCTAGGGTTCGAGAAACTTGCTTAGTGTTAGTTCCGCCTGGGCTAAACATGTCATGGGGAATGTAACCTAGCAAACTTCCGAATTAGAATCGTTGTTAAATTACATGAAACAACATCCTCACCGAGTTGCTTCCAGATTCCGGATTGTCGACCTTGGAGGTTCCAATTCGGTGGTTCCATCTCCGCGTCCGCCAACAAGGCATTATACAGATCATCAGCAGAGACATTGAGTGCCGCAGTTTGTTCATGGAACCTTAGAACCTGGTAAGACATGTGAACCTTTCCAGTGCAACAGGATGCGCACTTGACGGAAAATTCTCCTAGGATAGGATCGGCATCTATCGGTGGATTTAGTGATTCTTGCTCGGGGAATCAGTTTAGAGAAACGTACTGCTACCGCCCTGAATGAAGTGCATCGCTGTTGCACCTCGACATTCAGGGAGCCAACCTAGATGATGGTTGTTCCTCTTTTAAGCATATTGGTTATCTTATGCATACCTTCATGTTTTTGGATGTCGATCATTCCCCTGACGATTTGGGCGAAAGTAACTGGGTCATGCAGGGACATGAGGGGATAGAGAGTACGATAAGTATCCCACTATTGAACCATTAGCAAGCAGTGCATGGGCATAGCGAGGGCGACAAACGTTGCAGTAGAATGAATCATAGTAGGGCTCAGTTGAATTCCATTTCGGATTTTCTCCCGTATCTGGCAAACAGTTCAGTCACACTCATCTATCAAGTTCCATTGTCTTACAGTCTGCAGGCGAAATATGGGTCCGGTATAACTTGAAAATCATCAATCGCATGTATTATGGGAAACACAATAATACATACCGATGAATAGAAGAGTTGAACGGTCTCCTTCGGAACACCAATTGTGTCGACTTGGATACGGCCCAAGAGCTCATTCCATTGTGCACGAGCCTCCCTATGCACTCTGTCAAAATCGAAATCGGGGATCTCCTCCTCGGCATTGGCGCAGGCTTGTTCGCTGGAAATTAAAGAGACCCCGACACGTGCAAGGATCGTCGTTTTGCCGCTTGGGGCCGGGGAGAAGGTGAACAATGCCCCGATCTCATCAATAAAACCTAGAAGCATATTTTCTCAATCATCTATACAACCATAGCTAAAATGGTCAATTCACGCACCATAATATACTTGTAGAATGTTCGTCGTTCCCTGAATGGGGGAGTCAGCCAGCCATACACCATACTCTGTCGGTTTGCCAAGATCGAAGCCATCACCCTTGAAGGTGACACAAGTAAACGCATTGTATCGTCCTGAGGATCTCGGTCATTCGACAATTTAGCAAGCACATAAGCCACACCCACCTGGGCCAAAAGATGCAGCAAAAGAGGCGCCACCCATGACCTTAGCGGTGTCAGGGTCGAGGGTCATAACGGGATTGGTGCTGCTTCTTCTTCCGTCGTTAGTGATATCGACGGCGATTCTGGGATGTTTCGTTCCTGCGGGGAATGTATAGCGATGCAAAGCCGCACGACGAGTTGTGGTAAGCTCAACTCGGATGGAATTGGACTGAGATGTCAATCAGCGTCACCCCCGGCACCAAATTCCTCGGATCCTTACCAGGTTAGTGGAAAAATAGCCAGGGGAAGCGAAATCATCCGGTGAGCCTTTTCAAATCAGCAAGTGTCCGACTCGGTAGAATAATACAGCGGCTAACCATCTGGCAAAAGTTTACGCGCGAGCTTCCTGCTCCCAAGAGAGGTGGGGCACTTGTCGAAAGAAGAACATTCCGCAAAGGGCCAGAGCTTGAAGTTTGACAATGGGACGGCCTACTAGATTATTAGACAAAGCCGTCGAAAAATGGTTTTGCGAACCCACGTACACCTCCTGTTCCACTATCATGTAACTGGGAAAACCCAGTCGCTTTTGATTTAGGATCCCCATCGTATCCGGCGTGCTTATGAACTGGTTAGTCGGGCGTAGAGCTGTATCACAGGAGTAGATACATTTTCAGGTGCATCTGTATCCATCCCTGCTTTCACCATTCCGTGCGGCAATGTAGCGCCTAAAGGGAGATTAACACCATTTCATTCATTGAATCAAGGACCCAACCTGGAAATACATGGCCACCATTGGTTGTCCCAATGAAAGGTATGACAAAGCTAGCGGGGTCCGTAATTGGTGTTATGGTGTCCCTAGGAGGTTGAGCGCTAACCACGGCATTCAAGACATCGGTATCAGTGGGAAACAATGTCGAAGAAAAATGTCTCGTACCTCGAACTCTGAGCGTTGACCGTCCATAAGGATGCGAATGAAATCAGTAGCAGGGTTCGCTTCATGTCTCTCGTTCAAGAGAAGCGACTTTCATGGCATTGCATACTCCTAGTCCTTTTATGGAGCCATAGGGAGCTGATCTGATTAAATTGACCACACGGGTCGAAGTCCGATCTAATGCAAGCTTATGAGTGCGGAGAAGCACGAGGCACGTCTCGCACGTACGAAGGAACACGTCTAGAGCCTCAACCCCCGCAGTAAATTGGGAGCGTGGAAATTAAGTGCCCCACTCTAAGAAATAGCAGCTCGTTCGCCGACCAAAACTGTCAATCAGAGTCGGTGCATGATGGGGAGGTAGAATTAGATCATTCCCTGAGGATCAAAGCAGTGATATATCCCCGCTCTAAAGGATGGTGGGCCATTTCCTGGTCAACGGTGTCGGTCACAATTGGGACCGCAGTGAGTTGAGTTACCTCGGGACTTGGGTTACTATGAGTTGAGGTAGTTACATGTTCAGTACTCCACGTCAGCTTAAGGCGTCCTGGCTTGAGGTCAAATGAAGGCACAAGTGAGTTGCGCCAGCGGGGTGCGTGTACCGAGGGATTGAGGTGGACTTGAGAATCTGAGATGGCGGCCTCAAAGTCACCTTGACTGAACGGGTCAGCTAGTCGTAGTTTAGTAATACTGGCTTAGCCCGACTCACAACCATCTATTTCCGCCTCTTCCAGTGCAGCGGCTCTGATGCCCCCACGGAAATGCACAAGGCCGAACGAATTTCCGGTCACAACCCACGGAATCCAGCAATCCTTTCCTGGGGCAACGACACCAGTCGCGCTCACGTGCAAGCTTTCCACACGCCATCGTTCAGCGAAATCTCACCGCCACCCGGACTCTCTGCATCGGCGCCCACGCACTGCACCAAAACCCTTTTGTAATACTCAGAGTTTTCGACCATCTATTGAACGGATATTCCCCAGTGACGGGCCCCGTCTCCAACGCTCTCCCATCGAGGTCGAGCCGCGCGAACACTACCCATACGTCCGAGTGCCACTCAACCAGGGCCTTCCAACTCTCAGACCGCCCATTCTATAAGTCCATTCGGAGCCGTTCCCCACCTCGTGCTGCAACCCCAAATACTAAGTGTTTGCTTCGGGCTCAGCCACTCATTTGTCTATATCCAATCTATCCCCACCTCCCCAACGAGCATTCTGTCGACATTGCTCGCTGGCCCCCTGTTGAATCTGCATATGAGTCTCCAGAGAATCCCCACGCTGGTCTTTGCGAGATTCACTGGTAGATTACCGCATACAATCCTAGACACATGTCCGGCCACGCCCTGCGTCGTCCGGCTAAAGGGCCTTTGTCTGGATCACCATCATAACATTTCATTAACATCTGGCATCCCGAGCACGGCAAACAGCCCTGGAAAGCAGTGTCGATGCTTCGCAAGGAGGTGATTAGAACACCACCCTACACGAGTAATCTGAACGGGCGCTATGAGATTGGGGGGAAGAGTTGAGATACAACATACACCCTTTGTCGCGGTTGAGGCGGGTCTTTTTTGGAAGAGGAGAGGGGGGGAGGGATGAGCAGCACAAGCTCAACAGGCAATCTAAACGTGTTAGTCCCTCTAATGAGCCCAAGTGCATTGAGCGCAGTGGGAGAGGGGAGAGAAGCGTTGTGGCGGTTTTTGTATAGTGTTGGCGAGTGGTATATGGCGCCCCCTACTTACTCCTGTCCGCCTGATGCCCTTCCTCCGCAACTAATGCTGGCTTTTCTTCGCTTTCCAGGCTCGCAAACAAGCTGCACTCTATAACCACAAGCCGTCCTGACCTTCGAGGAGACAACTATCAGAACGTCCAACATGACAAATTTCCTAGCTGCGTGCCCTCCGTATAGTCTGCAACACAAGGTCCCGTTTCATCACAACAATTTGATCTAGGCAACAAAAGAGTCGCATGCGCGGATTGCGCGTATCACTATATCCCTCATCCAACTCCTCAAGACTCCTACCCCATTGCTTACCGAGTCGATTTAACATACTTCCCGACTCCGAGCTCTTCATAGATATTCATCGACATCGTCATCAGCAGCAGCAGTGGGATGGGGCCATATATGAAAAGCTCTGCTGGTTCAAATGAGCCGAACTCAGGACAACCCGTACGCGTCTGATCCGCAACCGGGGTCGATTGCTTCCGAGCAAGGCTCTTACTCTACGGGTACTGTCAATATGATAGATGAGCATTAGGATCGTAGCGCCTCATAGAATATTGAAGTGGTCAGTCTGGACCAAATCACGTACCCCAAGCCCTCAAGCCTGGGACAGTCCTATCAGACATGTTGCAGCGAGAACATCCCGAGAGTCGCTGCACGTCAGATATATGCACCAACAGGCCCGCGAACCAGCGAGGATCCGACCCACGGCTCCTTGGAAGGACCGTCTGCGGCCCCATAATCCCGCGTCCAGAATAGCAAACGCTGACGGTAAAATGAATCCGCTTATCATGGCAGATATGAGAATGCGTAATTTTGGGATAGATAGAAGAAGTCCGTCTATGTGGAGTAGCATTCGCTAGCATCACCTATTACAGAGATGTGAAAGAAACCGGAATTAGAGGTTACCTCAAATCGTCTCTGGGGAATAGTGTAATCGACGCCTCGAGCCGTGACCTCCGCCCTCACAAAATCTCCCAAATTGTAACGAAATTCAGAACCAGCTCGCATGGGCTCGCACATTAGCTAACAAGGTCTTTCACCCTGCGCGATGCCTCCTGAGCCATCTAGCTCCAAATCTGTCCCGTCACTACCACCCTGATGATTGAACCGCAGGGTTGTATGCTTCCGCGAAATCATGGTTTCCGTCATCTTGCAGTTGGCCTCACGTACATGGAGGATGAGTCGCGTTCCCTAGATATGACAGTTTGAGCATAAATCGATGCGCAGCGGAAGATAATTACGCAGAAATAGTACACCATTGCATACCACCTGTTGAACGGTATGATGTATATGTCAAAATAACGCCGAGTTGCAAATAGACTCACGGCATCACGTCAGGGGTTTTGGGATTCAACGAAGGTTTCACCAAAAGGAAATACAGGTTAACCGTGCTGATAACTTGAGTAGGCCAGTGTTAGCAACCGTGGCGAGAGAGAGACACGAGAGCCTTACCCAGCAGTCTAGTAGGCAGAAGGGTCATCATTAATCCATAAGAAGTGAAAAAATAAGACACTCACGGAATAATCAACAATGTTCCATCACGATAGAAGATGTAGATGATTGGTGTATACTTCCTGAGGTGTTTAATCCTTCCACGCAAGGATTTTTCTACCGGTTTGACTTGCTTCAAAACTTGAAAGAGCTTGATGAGTATCAATACAGCCTCGGTGCCTAAGTAGGTGAGAAGTGGTATAGGGAGAAATCGGTTTGCACCTACTAGTCCCAATGCACCTGCCGGCCCTGGTCGAATGGCTCAATTTCCACTACACATAAGTGCTATTTGAGCTTACCAATTCAAAATAACAAATGAATTCATTACATTGGTGACCGACCCCGGAGAGGCGGCAACAACAAAGCAACCGTGCAAGGGGAATCTGTTGATCACGTATTTTGGCATTATGATATGGTATCCGATTGCTCTAATGGCACCAAGCTAGTAAACGTGAGTAGGTCATAGCAGTTGAGGCCAATGGAACGTACAATCATCTCAACTATAATGCAGGTGGAGTGTTATTGTGACGTATTCAAGTTATGTGGCTGACGTAGGACAAACCAATTGTGATGAACACAACAGCAATGGTGACTGCAGCAGAGCTTTAGAATAATCGGAGCCCTAAGGGTATTACCGACAGGAGCACTCACTCTTCAAGTTGTGATCCCAAATAGCACGGAGTCTCATTATGAGCAATGTCTTCATCATTGTAGGAAAGATTATCTCCATCACACTGATAAATATCCTGTAGGCATTTTTACAGCTTGTACCAGAGTGGTCACTCACACCGCCGTAATTGAGGAATTCATTATGCACCTAGTCACAGCATGAGCTCACCGGGTAATCGAGCCAGAAGGATGATGGTCATACACCTTTGGTGGCAACGATCATCAGTCTTATGAGTCATAATGTGTGCAAACATTACTCACTGGAGCAGGCAGGAAGTTGGTCTGATAGACTGGAACCCTACAGTTAACAGTTGATTGCTGTTTTGCAAGTTAAACAACTCCTACCATAAAGATAATTCCTAAGTTATATCAGGCCTACTGTCGAACGAAAGCGGATGGACATACTGTCACTTACACTAACAGCAGGGAAGCACTAGCACGAAATGCAACGTAGATCACTTGGACTATGGACCATGATCTACTGAGAGAGAATCAGCCGGATGCCAACGGGACATTTCACTTGAAAAAAGCTACTGGTATATGTGTTCAACCTGGATACCATTCAATTCACTGCCAAACCTAGTCACTGGCACTTACCTCTCGTGGCAATATGCTCAAGGAATCATATATGAGCAGTGTGATTGCGGGGTCTTGTAGAATGATACAGTTAATCATCATGGAACAGTGGCAACAAGATTACACACAATACACGTATGCAAGGTACTGCATATGCTGCAGATCAAGGGTGAAGTCAGCGACTCCAAGCTCAAAGTTTGACATGCTTTGGGGAATGGTTTCAATGTTACTTGATGTCTTGTAGTAGCTGGCTTAAAACCTCCTCTGTTGAGCATCCACTACTGATTACCGATCATTGTTTAGCATGCGAGAACCATAATGACTTTCATTCTTGCTCCAAGGAACACGGGCAGAAGCTGAAAGGTGGTGTCCCAGTGGAGCCACCAGAAATAACTGTCATCTTCTTGCAGTGAATTCGTCAGTTCCTTGCAAATGTTACCCGTGGATTGAAGACCTCAGCAGTTTTACAATCACGGAAAGGCGGAGTAGTTGGCCGGTGTTTGATGCATATCAATGAATGATTGACTGCAACAACGAAAAATCACCTTCGTAGGAATCATTTCCCAAGGTCTCCAACCCTGTTCTCGGTAAAATCTGGCAACGCAATAAATGACATGACAGCTTTGGGTGAAGATCCTTCTAGCCCCAGAATTGCTTGATAGTATTGATAAAATTAGTTGCCCATCTGCACAGCGTTGATCCTAGATCGCTGTAGATAGGTTGGAAATAACATATGAAGGAAGTCGAAGTCATTAGTATTTTAGTATTTTATATAGGGCAAAGAATAAACCAAATGTTTGCCATGTCGTGATATCCGTAGCGCTGGTAGGTGCATCAAAAGATGGAAAGTTACATTAGCGATGCACCCATGCAGCCGGAACATATCGATAACATTGTGATATGGTGTGTGGTTGACCTTACGACGACCCAGGTGTCCTCGAAATCAGGCATGCCATAACTCCTAAATCGGACGCAAAGCGCATGTTCACCTTAGTCAATCCTGAGTCGATTATGCCACCGTGGAATGTCCTTCGGGGAGGGTGGAAAAATACCAGCAACAGGATGACGTTCAGACGGATTGGTTGCACGCAGACCGGAATAAGCATTTCGCCCTGACGAGCATGGTCCCCGATCACATAGATCTGAGCGTGAACAACTTTCCCTCATCACAAAGGACATGATATCTGGCTGAAAACAAAAGCATACTGGTTTGTCTGCCAAATAGGAAGGTGTCATCCAAATGGACTAGTATAACGCTAAGTTCGAGGGTGGTCCTGAGAGGGCGGTTTCAGTGTTACGCTATAGGCACTCACAAGCCCATCAATTAGCGCCTGTGGAGGAAGAAGAACCTGCGTCTCAGCCACCTGCTGTTATGAGATTTACCAGTCAATGGGTATGGGCATCAAGTTATCAATCCGCCGACGACAAGGTCCTATGAACTATTGGCGAGTGAACATTGGTGGGGTATATTTTTCCCAGCTTGCCCGGGCGACGCACACAGCTTCTTGAATCAATAAGCCTCCGCAGTCTGTGGTGACATCTGGAATGGTCTTGATATCAAGATTGGAGCATCCTATCCGTGAGAGACACTGGAAATCTGTGGTTTTGACAGACAAAAGAGTCCAGCGGTGTGGAGCATTGGCTAGTCGTATTCTGTGGAGGCGACTGGACGAAGGGTTGGAAAAGCTACAGCACTGTGATCAACGTCTTAGGTCGCGGGCCGGCCCCTGCCGAGCCACGACCCCAATTTTCCAAGTGTCATTTCATGATACTTGGTTTCTTCTTTATGACTTTCAATAGGATCACATGGGCTATACACCTTTGGCGTGAACCTTGCTCCTGTGTTCCTGTTATCATAGCTTCCTCGGATAGCCACTTGCTCCATCAGTCCTTGTTCACTCACCGAGTGGCCGAATCTTTTGAGTTTTTCCCATCTAGTGGTATGTATAACCGTTTGCTTTTTATACGACCTGATAGACAATAAGTTAACTAACGACATCCCTCCGATGTGATATCCTCTAAGCCATCTGACAGCTCCGAATCTGTTCCGTCACTACCCCCCTGATCGTTGAATCGTAAGGTCGTATGCTTCCGCGAAACAATGGTTTCTGTCAACCTGCAATTGGCCTCGCGCACATTAAGGATGAGTCGCGTTCCCTACATATACTGGTTTAGTCGTGAGTTGATGCCCGACATACTATACTTACACAAACGTAGTATACTAATGCATATGACCTGCGAATGGTATGTGCATGTTAAACTAACCGTCAGTTGTAAATGCGCTTACGGTGCCAAATCGGTCACTATGAGACCCAAAGTCCTGTTATACGCTGCCAACAGAAGATACAGATTGAGCACGCTGGTAACTTGGGCGTAGTAATGTCAGAAACTATGAATGGATAGAAGTATAGGGCGACCTTTACCCAAAAGCCTAAAATGAGAAGGTTCGCCGCTAAGTCATCTCAACAAAAAACGAGCCACTCACGGGACAATCAGTATAGTTCCATCACGGTAAAACACGTAGATGATCGGCATAAACTCTCTGAAGTAGGCAAGCCTTTTACGAAAGGAGCCTCCCGCGAGCTTAGCCGTCTTCAAAGCCTGGAGAAGCTTGATGAAGGTCAACACTGCTTCGATGCCTGAGGAGTCGATAAGGATAAGAAGCAATACGGGAGGAAAATCCGATTTTCACCCACTGGTACCAACGGTCCGAGCGACCCTAGTCAACGATTACTACTTGATGTCCATGTCGTGCGAGGGGACGTGCACTCACCAATTCAAAATGGCAAATATATTCACAAGTCCAACCAGCACCGGGGACGCCCCAAGTGCAGCACAACCGTGCAAGGGGAACCTATCAATGGCATATTTCTGTATGGTGATATAATATCCAATCGCCCTCATAGTACCAAGCTACGTCGGAATGGGCGTCAATAAGCACACTTCTGCGAATAGATAAAACGTACAATTATCTCGACTGAATCACATGTAGACTGTCAGTGTGACATGACAATGCCGACTCAGGCGTAGAAAGAACAAACCGGCTGTAGTGAATACAAGGATGATCGTGACTGCCGCAAAGACTCAGAGTAATCGGGAATGCGCCGCCGGGACACTCACTTTTTAGGTCGTGTTCCCAAATAGCACGTAGCCTTAATATAAGCAATGTCTTCAGCATAGCGGGAAGGATCATTTGCGTTTCACTGATGAATATTTTTGAGTACTTATAAGACATATGTGAAAAATAGTGCTCACAGGGCTACGATTGCAGAACTCATTCTGCATCTAAGGTTTCATGGCATAAGCCCAAGTTGTCACGACAAAAAGAGACTGGTCCTACACCTTTATAAGTAAGAGCGTCAGCATAATGATTTATAATAGACGTCAATGGTTACCTACCGAGGCGGGCAGTAAATTGGTCTGGGAGACTGAGATCATACAGTCAGCTGCGGACCTGCAAATGAGCCATCCCTACCGTAAATATAATCCCTAATATGTGTCAGCCGTCGGACAAAAGGGAAATAAAAAGCTAGTATAACATACACCAGCAACAAGCAGGTGTTAACACGAAACATGATGTAAATCACTTGGATTAGGGACCATGACTTCCTAAAGGAAATTAGCTAGGCATCAGCGACGAACTTGGCTTCAAATACCGGTATATATATTCAACCTGGTGTATCGGTTAAGTCGCCGCCAAGTTCAATTGTCGGTACGTACTTCTCGTGGCAACAGCTCCAAGGAGTCGTAGGTCATGAACGCAAGTATAGGATCTTATAAGACGACCCATCAAATGTCATAGGGAACGATAATAAAACGGAATACGTACAATAAACGTATGCATCATATTGTGTGCGCCGTAGATCATAGATGGAGTAAATGGCTCCGAGGTCAAGATCTGACATGTTCATGGAGGTGATCTTCCAACATCCGTCTGTGTCTTGGGACGCCTGACTTAAAAACCTTGTTCGTTGAGCGCCCACTGCGGAATGCCTCTCGTTGATCGGTCGGCGATGTTGTATGGCTTTTCAAGTACTCAATATAAGCTTGTTTTCACAGCCATACGCACATATGACCAGCTATTTGGGGGTGGGTGGCGTCCAGGCCAAATCGTCGTATTTCTGCAGCCCTAACGCAACGTGGGGTAAACGAGATCAATACTCAATTGATAGTGATTGATTAATCGATTGCCGGAAGTGAAGTGGGCATTGGAATTTCCTGTAACATTCAATGTCTCCTATGCATTTCCATTCCGGTTAACGTTCCGGGCGAACGGGTTTTTCAGCGTTGGAATGGTTTCATGACGTCGGTGAAACATGTTATACATCTGCGCAGCACTCGGCCGAGATGGTCCGTTGCAGGGACATCGTCACCATGCAACTGGCGTCATAATAATCCGTCAATATATATCCAAGTAAGTAGCTGTTACAGCCAGGTCTTCTAGTCATACCCGCCAGTCGAGATCGACGGGGGGAGTGCATCCTTCCCATTTCCGCAGGTAACATTGATATCATCACTGAGAGTAAGTTCAACAACAGAACCATTCCTGAAGACGTCCCAGTCCAAATAGCAGTTAGATTTATATGGTTGTCCATTGACGGTGACGCGCTAATGAGACTTCGTCAGCAGAGTTGTGCAAAAGTCTCACTTAACCAGAACCATACCTGGACAAAGACATGGCCTCCTGTACCATTCTCTGGGTTTCCTTTGAAATTATTCGACTTGATCACTGTCGTGGTGTTGAACACCGGGTTAAAGAAAGATATCTGCTTAAAGAATGGAGAAGAGAGGAGGAATTGCTCAGTTGCTGGGAGAGGGTAGAGTCCCGCAAGGTAAAAGGCGGCATAACTCCCCATGGCACCTTGGTTCAAGGTTAGCGTGGTTACTCCGGATGTCAGAGACGAATATACCAGAATCTGCGGACATGGAACTCAATCAGTGGCTGATAAAGGCAAGTTGGACGATGGAACCGACCATCATTTCCGGGAAGACCGTTAACAGACGTATTGAAGAATTCTGCGATAACTTGTCTCGATCTTTGCGTGCTCAATCCGGGCCTGTTGGCATAGTGGTACATGAAGGGCATCTGCTGCGATGGCTCATCAGTAGCTTCAAAGTATTCCTATGGCAACCATCTTGAGCACGTTGTACTGCTGGCTTGAGGTTGTTATTCACCTGTTCAAAGATGAAATCCAGTCGATGGATGAAGCTCTTGTTCCCTCCTTGAAGTTCTATCAACTTGGCGGTGTCTTGTGGAACGTACTGAATGGAGTTACATTACATCGAGTTCTTACTCTAAAAGCCGTAAGATGCTTACCTGAGAGTACTAATGAAAAGAGCATACGTTTAATACTTGCAGGTGCTAGGATATCATAAAACTCTTACAATAATCGGCGATCCTGGTGCAATTCAGCCGAAATACTCAGGATTTGCATCGAGAGAAGCTCACCTTCATAGAACCCATCTCGATTTGCAGCATTCAAGAAACACGTTGCTTTGGCGGGATCGTGGATACTACAGTGGCGGGGATCAGTAAAGTTGAAAGTGCCATTGGCGAATCTTGGCTGCAGTGCGTAAGTCTCATTGTCTAAGGAAGTGGAAGGGTCATCAATCACCTGCATCATCCCTTTAATTTCCGGATTTCCTGGAACACTGACGTCTGGGTTCCAAACATTGAAGAAGTTTCCCGCTCTTCCCAGATACTAAACCTGTGTCAACATACTTTCGAAGTCTCAGTGGAGAACGGAAATATATCGAACCTTCTTCTGGTCATCTGTCTTCCCGAGAACCTTTGCTACTTGTGCAATCGCGAAGTCGTTGAAAGCGTGCTAGAAACAGAGTACGTTGATGCGCGGAAACCTCAGAACCCAGAAGCTCGCTCACTTCTAGGGTTCGAGAAACTTGCTTAGTGTTGGCTCCGCCTGGGCTAAACATGTCATGGGGAATGTAACCTGGTAACCTTCCAAGTTAACATCGTTATTAATTGTTACATGAAAGCGGCACCCTCACCGAGTTGCTTCCAGATTCCGGCTTGTCGACCTTGGAGGTTCCAATTCGGTGGTTCCATCTCCGCGTCCGCCAACAGTGCATTATACAGATCATCAGGAGAGACATTGAGTGCGGCAGCTTGTTCATGGAACCTTAGAGACTGGTAAGACATGTGGACCTTTTCAATGTATCAGGGTGCGCACTTGACGAAAAATTCTCCTAGGATAGGATCGGCATCTGTTGGAGGGTCTAGTGATTCTTTCTTGGGGAATCAGTTTAGATAGACGTACTGCTACCGCCCTGAATGAAGTGCATTGCTGTTGCACCTCGACATTCAGGGAGCCAACCTAGGTAATCATTATTCCTCGTCTAAAACGGATTGGTTATATTGTACGCGCCTTCATGCTTCTGGATATCGATCATTCCCCTGACGATTTGGGCAAACGTGACAGGATCATGCAGAGACATGAGGGGATAGAGAGTACGATAAGTATCCCACTATTGAACCATTAGCAAGCAGTGCATGGGCATAGCGAGGGCGACAAACGTTGCAGTAGAATGAATCATAGTAGGGCTCAGTTGAATTCCATTTCGGATTTTCTCCCGTATCTGGCAAACAGTTCAGTCACACTCATCTATCAAGTTCCATTGTCTTACAGTCTGCAGGCGAAATATGGGTCCGGTATAGCTTGAAAATCATCAATCGCATGTATTATGGGAAACACGATAATACATACCGACGAATAGAAGAGTTGAACAGTCTCCTTCGGAACACCAGCCGTATCGACTTGGACACGGCCCAAGAGCTCATTCCATTGTGCACGAGCCTCCCTATGCACTCTGTCAAAATCGAAATCTGGTATCTCCTCCTCGGCATTGGCGCAGGCTTGTTCGCTGGAAATTAAAGAGACCCCGACACGTGCAAGGATCGTCGTTTTGCCGCTTGGGGCCGGGGAGAAGGTGAACAATGCCCCGAGCTCATCAATAAAACCTAGGAGCATATTTTCTCGATCATCTATATAGTCATAACTAAAATGGTCAATTCACGCACCATAATATACTTGCAGGATGTTTGTCGTTCCCTGAACGGGGAAGTCAGCCAGCCATACACCATACTCTGTCGGTTTGCCGAGGTCGAAGCCATCACCCTTGAAGGTGACACAAGTAAACGCATTGTATCGTCCTGAGGGCCTCAGTCGTTCGACAATTTAGCAAACTCAGACAACTATACCTACCTGGACCAAAAGATGCAGCAAAGGAGGCACCCCCCATGACCTTAGTGGTGTCGGGGTCAAGGGTCATAACGGGATTGGTGCTACTTCTCTGTCCGTCGTTGGTGATGTCAACAGCGATTCTGGGATGTTTCGTTCCTGCGGGGAATGTATAGCGATGCAAGGCCGTACGACGAGTTGCCGTAAGTTCAACTCGAATCGAATTGGACTGGGATGTCAATCAGTGTCACCCCCGGCACCAAATTCCTTGGATACTTACCAGGTTAGTGGAAAAATATCCAGGGGAAGCGAAATCATCCGGCGAGCCTTCTCAAATCAGCAAGTGTTCGACTGGGCAGAATAATACTGCTACTAACCATCCGGCAAAAGTTTACGCGCGAGTTTCCTGCTCCTGAGAGAGGTGGGGCACTTGTCGAAAGAAGAACATTCCGCAAAGGGCCAGAGCTTGAAGTTTGACAATGGGACGGCCTATTAGATTCTTAGACAAAGCTGTCGAAAACTGGTTTGCGAATTCACGTACGCCTCCTGTTCCACTATCATGTAACTGGGAAAACCCAGTCGCATTCGATTTGGGATCTCCATCGTATCCGGCGTGCTCGTGAACTGGTTAGTCGGGCGTAGAGCTGTATCACAAGAATATATACATTTCCCGGTGCATCTGTATCCATCCCTGCTTTCACCATTCCGTGTGGCAGTGTGGCGCCTAAAAGGAGATCAACATTATTTCATTCATTGAATCAAGGACCCAACCTGGAAATACATGGCCACCATTAGTTGTCCCGATGAAAGGTATAACAAAGCTAGCTGGGTCCGTAATTGGTGTTATGGTATCCCTCGGAGGTTGAGCGCTGACCACGGCACTGGAAGACACCGGTATCAGCAGAGAACGGTGTCGAGGGAAAATGTCTCATACCTCGAACTCTGAGCGTTGACCGTCCATAGGGATGCGAGTGAAATCAGCAGCAGCGTCCGCTTCATGTTCCTCGTTCAAGAGAAGCAACCTTCATGGCACTGCGTAGCAGTCCTTTTATGCACCCATAGGGGGCTGATCAGGTGGCCAAACGACCACATGAGTCGAAAGCCGAACTAATGCAAGCTTATGAGCGCGGAGAAGCGCGAGAAACGGCTTGCATATGCGAAGTAACACGTCTAGAGCCCCCAACCCATGCAGTTAAAACGGGAGCGTGGAAATCAAAAGCATGGGCACGTGGTCGCGTCGAAGGGGACATGGGAAGAAAGTATGTGGGTACTAAAAATAACACACGTTCGTCCACATTCACGGATTTATTATCTACCATACTTAGATGTAAAAACATACAGGTGTTATGCACGCACCTGACCCGAGGAAAGCATTGATTGGAGTGAGGAGACCCTATGGTAATGCCCATACAAAAGAAACGACTGAATGAGAGAAAGGAAGCGAAGTAAGATGTATGTGTGCTGTAGTGGAACAACGTAGCAATGGCTGTCAAACTTGACTGGCTCCGGCATTCTAGTGACAATACACACCTTTGGTTTGAGCGGCTTCTATCTCCGAGATGTACAGATGGCATCATGATATTTGAAAGGATCCGTGATCGCTCAACGCTCAGCTTTGGAGTCACGGGCAGAAAGACTGAGACCAAGAGGGATGTTCCGTGGATAAATGGTGCTTATATTAGAGTCCTCCGTAGTAGCTCCTAATGCACCGAGTCGTGTGCTTGCCAGACTTCTAGGTACGAACAGTGGAAGGGGAAGTAGAAGAACGACTGGCAGGCTGGTGTTGATAAGGATGTTCGTCAATTGCAAGCCTTGTTGGCTATTGTCAGGGTCCGAGGGTGGGTATGTTCGGTGTCTACCAGAAAATCGCCGGTGAAAAGCTTGCAAGCGACTGGCTGCTACAACGCACCTACTTTGGGGATTTATAGTGCGCCATCATCGGACGTATTTACGGGGCAGGTACCCGAGGAGTCTTATCCTGGTAAAGCACCTGAGGAGAGACAAATCAGATCGTATATAGACTTTGCAACGCACGCGGCCTGTGTTGGGGTAGCGGAGAAAATTGCGAACGTGCTATTTATCGTCGTTTGTCAACATCTTCGGCTCAAAGATTCCTCCATCGACAACCTCTGAGACTCCGATCCGTTAACGAGTGATGAGTCCAATACGCATGCAGGTGTCAGCTCATAAGAGTGGCCGCAACTCTGGACAATGTCCAGCGGGCGTTGCTTGATGATCAGGTGAGTGTAATTGATCGCAAATCAGTCTCTTCAGGTACAACTTAAATACTATTGACGCACCTCGGTTCGGACGGCACCCCGGTTCGGATGGTCACCTCAGTCACGTCTTTCCCACCTGGTCT
>JAEUWR010000734.1:0-25258 GCA_018524895.1 Podaxis sp. C-F-101400
AAATCAGTATAAGAGTCTCAATTCATTCAACATTGATCAGTATACACTGGTATTGTCTGAATATTGAGTTCTAACAAGAACAAACAAGAAGCCAATCACCAAAAAGAAAAGACAAGTCAATCCAAACACTATGGTCTATGCCATCCAGGATGGAGTAGAAGAAGAACAATACAAAGAATTTTCTGAAGATGAAAATTTTTAAGTACTTCATAAGATCAACTCAACATTGTTGATCTTCACTCAGGGAAAGGAGAATGTTTTCAAGTTCCTACTGAAATACTAACATCTAAAGGAATCTACAAAGTCAAGATGCTATTAGATTCAGGAGCCAGTGGCCAATTTATATCACTAAAATTAGTTCAAGAACTAAAAATACCAAAGAAGCCCTTAGCAAAGGTACAGAATATTTATAATGCTGATGGATCAGTAAATTCAGGAACAAAATGCACACATTATGTTACAATCAAGATCAAGATCAATGACAAGATCATGAAGATCAATCCAAAAATAGTCGAGCTAGGATATAAACAACTATTCCTAGGTATCACATGGCTACAAAAATATAACCTGGGCATAGACTGGGAAAAGAAGACACTCAAATGGCATGATGAAGAATCAAACACTATACAACTAATAGAACATCTAGGTCCACAGACAATTAATAATATTGACTATGGTCAATACATAGATGAAGAATCAGAACTCAAATCTGATTTTGAAGATGAAGAAATAAATCTCAAACACAATACATCTCAAGATTTATATAACAAGACAGAAATGAAAAAGAAGGAGTCTGACCTGCTTAAAGCAGTACCTAAGAAGTTTCATAAATTTCTTAAGGTGTTCAGTAAAGAAAAATCTGAACAAATGCCACCAAGATGACCTTGGGACTATAAAATTGAAGTAGACGACAACTTTGTTCCAAAATGAATGCCCATCTACCATCTCACACCTCAGGAATGCATTGAACTTGACAAGTTTATAGAAGAAAATTTACGAAAGGCATACATTCATAAATCCCAATCTCCAATGGCCTCTTCTTTCTTCTTTGTAGGAAAGAAAGGAGGAGATCTATGACCTTGCCAAGACTATCGTTATCTTAATAATCATACCATTAAGAATGCACATCCCATTCCTAACATCTCAAGAATCATGGATAAACTCAAAGGAGCTAAATACTTCACCAAATTAGACATTCATCTAGGATACAACAATGTCTGAATTCAAGAAGGAGATGAATGGAAAGCAGCATTTCAAACTCCAAATGGACTATATGAACCCACAGTCATGTTCTTTGGCATGACAAATTCACCAGCTACATTCCAATCTATGATGGATCATCTTTTTCAAGATATGCTATCTAAAAATGAAGCTATCATCTATATGGATGACATTCTCATTCCAGCCAAAACAGTTAAAGAACTTGATCATTATACACTCAAAGTTCTTAAAATTCTCAACAAAAACAACCTCTATCTCAAAACAGAGAAATGTGAATTTGAGAAACAACATCTAGAATTACCTCAGATTAATAATTAAACCAGACTCGATTGAAATGGATGAAATCAAGCTGAGAGGAATAGAAGATTGGCCAATTCCAAAGACAGCCAAAAATGTCCAACAATTCATTGGTTTCTGTAATTTTTACAGGAAGTTCATTAAAAACTATGCTCAAATTGCACAACCATTGAATGCTCTAATGTGAAAAACAAAGAAATTCAAATGGAACCCTGAAGCTCAGAAAGCATTCAAGCTTCTAAAACAACAATTTTTACAATGCCCTATTCTACAAATGGTAGATGAAACTAAACCATTTGAAATCAAATGCAACACATCAGCATATGCTATAGGGGCAGTTCTTTTACAAAGAGACTCTAATGGAGATAAGCATCCAGTAGCTTACTTCTCTAGAGCCCTCAACCCAGCTGAACGAAACTACCATACTTCTGATAGAGAATTTTTATCTATCATTGAAGCTCTCAAAGAATGGAGACATTATTTAGAAGGATCACCACATCAGCTGATCATTTGGTCTGATCACGAGAACCTAATCAGATGGAGAGAACCACAACAGCTTAGTCATTGACAAGCCAGATGGATGTTACACATGACCCAATTTAATTATGTGATCAAACATCTTCCTGGGAAACAAAATGTATTGGCAGATGCACTCAGTAGAAGACCAGACATGATTCCTGAAGGAACTGACAATGAAAATTTGATTGCCATTCCATCAGAAAAATTTATCAATTTTCTTTCTGAAGGATTAAAAGAAGAGATAATCAATAAGAAGTCAAAAATCGAGATGCAAGATAGATTTACCTCAGATGACAAAGACTTCATCTGATTCCAAAATAAAATAGTCATACCTGATGATCCAGACATCAAATGTAAGATATTACAATTCACACATGATCATCCTACCTCAGGACACCCTGGAATACGAGATATGTTACAAAAACTTCAAAAAGAAGTTTATTGGCCTGGTATGAACACATATGTTCATAACTATGTCAAAGGATGTCCAACATGCCAGCAATATAAAATCAATCGACACCCAATGAAACCTCCATTACAACCAATCAAAGGACCATCATCTATGAGACCCTTTGCCCAAATCTCAATGGATCTTATCACAGATCTACCCCCAGACAATGGTTTTGATGCTATTTTGTCTATAGTGGACCATGGACTTATGAAAGGGATAATTCTAACAGCTACACAAAAGACTGCCACTTCTGATGATATTGCTAAAATCTTAATCAAGAAAGTCTTTTCAAAATATGGAACACCTCAAAAGGTTATTTCAGATCAAGATCCTAGATTTGCAGCTCAATCAATGCAAGAATTCTACAAGAAATTAAACATTGAACCAGCAATGTCAACTGCTTATCATCCACAAATGGATGGTACAACAGAAAGATACAATCAAGAAATAGAATTCTACTTAGCTGTTTATACTTCAAAGAATCCACATTCATGGAGAAGAGCACTTCCTATGATTGAATTCATTCACATACTAAACCACATGCAGGAAGAACAAATACACCTTATGAATTGATCTTAGGATACAATCCTAAGGCATTCATAGACAATGAAGAAGAAATGAAGATACCATCAGTCAATGAAAAAGTCTTATCCCTAGAACAGATGAGAGAAGCAGCGCTTGAAGCACACAAACAGATGTGAAGAACTATGGCAGCTAGACAGAATAAACCTTGGAACCCATTCAAGGTTGGAGACAAAGTCTGGCTAGACAACTGAAACTTGCCTCTTCCATATGCTTCAAAGAAGCTCAACCAAAGAATAGAAGGACCCTTTACTATTATTTGTCAAACTTCACCAGTAACATATGAATTGAAGCTTCCAACAAAATGGAAGATTCATAACAAATTTCATGCTTCACTTCTCACTCCAGTTGTTGAGAACAACATCTATGGAAAACATCATATGAATCCACCACCAATCTTAGTCTCTGGAGAAGAAGAATATGAAATTGAGGCAATTCTAAAGCATAGAACTTGTAGAAGACATTTAGAATACCTAATACAATGGAAAGGCTATGGACCAAGTGAAGACTCATGGGAGCCTGAAGAAAACTTAGCAAATGCCAAACAAACACTTCAAGAGTATAAAAGATTGAAGAAGCTTGCATGACATTCCCCAGATAAATGTCCTCTGCTATTGATGAAAACACAGTCACTACCACCTCGAACCCTCCCTCTCTGAAGCCTCAGGCAGAAAGAGAGACTCTTCCAAGCAGCAAAGCTTCACCACAACTTCAACCAAGTCAAGCTGAAGTACCCAGTAGTGAAGATGCTGCCTTACAATGTGTCTTTCTACACAAGGGAACAGCCTGCAACTTTCTGTCTGGTTACAGCCAGAATGCTAAACTCATTAACATACTGCAATCCCTTGGGACTGCACTTGATGAGTTCACTGCTATGCAAAGCAATTATATTGCACAATCCAAGAAACTGGACCATGAATTGTGTGAATTGGCACACCATCTCCCTCCAGGTCCCTATATTAGCAACATCATCTAGAGAATCTGGACCATTGAGCCCAAGTTCTATCTCCAGCCTGCAGCAATCAGTAAACCAGCTCCAGACAGATTTACACTGTGTCCTAGCTGCCCCTGAGAACTTGCACATCAAACATCTACCCCTCCTTTGCCAGGATCTCCCAAATCTGGAGAACTGGCTAAAAATGACAACAATCCTTTGGCTTGCACAACTCTGAAAGATGATCAACATGCTTCTCACAGTACCACAACAAGTATTCCAAATATATGACCCAGACA
This sequence comes from Podaxis sp. C-F-101400, assembly GCA_018524895.1. NCBI lineage: Eukaryota > Fungi > Basidiomycota > Agaricomycetes > Agaricales > Agaricaceae > Podaxis > Podaxis sp. C-F-101400. Next base: position 4,304 of record JAEUWR010000734.1, read on the forward strand.
CTGATACTGCCACTTATGTAGTTGAGTGGGCCATTTCCAGACACAGTGTGAAATGTACTACTGCATCCACTGTGAATATTCCACCCCTGGACACTTTTCCAAGTTTTGCTCCAGAAATCCTTATTCAGGCATTGATCGATGGGACCTACCTACAAGCACCCTGGAAAAATTGGAGCAGCTTGAAGATGACCAGATCACTACTATCATCCGAGGAACTAGAACCAGCACCACTTCCCACATCAACAATTCCACTTCCACTGACTTACTTCCCAGCTCCCACACTGAACCTAAATTGGTTCTACTGACCCCTCCTAACTCCCCCACAAACACCACCACCAAGTCAGTTGACAAGTCAGGCACTGGGTCGACTTCCCACACCAATGGACCTAACAGGGTTACCTTTACCCTCAGTCCCACTTACTGCCCAACCAGGAGAAATCCTAAGGGCTGCACCAATCCCACCATCAACCCATGTGTTGGTCGACTCCAACAATTTTCCAGATCTACTGCCTATCATCACACTCAAGGAAACCCTCATGCAGTACATCCCTAGTTTTCTGATAACAAACAACTTACTCGATCATCTTACCCCAGACTCACCTACTTATCAGACAATTATGATGCTGATTTTGAATTTGACTTCAATGATGATGCTCTCTACAACATAAATGGAGAAGGTCAATGGTAGATACTAATTAGCTACAAGCCAAGTAGTTGATTAGATAAGATTGAACAATTACTGATCTAACTATAGCAGAGTAATAGATTAGTAAAGGGACAAACATGTACAAATAATGTCTGCAGGATCAGACTGGTGCCTAACAAATTTTATCCATTGTTTTATCTTTGACATTATGAGCAACTCACTCTGCCTCGAGATTGATCCAGCCATCCTCCTCTCTTCCTACTCATTATCTCTGACTCAACCTATGGCCAACTATTCTTCAACTTTGCTATCCAAAATTGAAGCACCCACTCCAGGCCATGAACAATGGCTTGATCTCCAAAACTCTGCCCACCATATTCAGAACCCTGAATACAACACTGCATCTGACTTCTGAGACAAATATTGTATTTGTTTCACAAAACAAATGTTCAATCTCACCTGCTCATACCTTCAAGAGGTTGCACCCAAAGACCTCAAGAAACTCAACAAAGAACCATCTCTGGTTGCATCCCCTCTCAATCTCCTGACAACTGTCATTCCTGAGGCTGACCACTCAGTCAACCTTGCAGAAGATATCCCTATAGAATATCCTGTAGGGAAATCTTTCAACTTCACCCATTGCCCCGATCCATACATTTCCAAAGAACAAGAGCAGGACAAATGTCCTCTCTATGTCAAGCAATGACCTGATCTCATCCTCTACCCCATGCTTTTCCACATGGTCCAAAGACTAGAATGCAGACCGAACCTGATCAGTGATGTCAAGTCATGGAGACAAAAGATCCTAGAGTGCACACTTCCTCCTCGACAAGCACCCCTCCTCCCACCTTCACTTCAACACACATACACAATGGGTTGTTGGAAATGTAAAGGAGTAGGACATTTGGCATACCAATGTCCAAAGTATGTATGCTGATTTTGCAATTCCAATGGGCATTATAGTTGGTGATGCAACAATCACCCATTCTCCCCTACAATCCCCTCTCGCCACTCCTCACCTGTCAGTCACATGCCTTTAACCACCATCAAGAAGAATGCAACATATACAAAGAATGGTATTGTCTTAGGACAACGAGAACAACAGAACCCTTTCCTAGGACAACCTGATTTTGACTACCCATTCCCAGTAGTTAGGGATTTGAATGCTAATCAAAATCCTACTACTAAATATTTCTTTAATGAACAGTCAAAGAAAATGGAGGCTAGTACAGTATACCCTCCTTCCTTCACTTCCACTTCTCAGTTTCAATTGTAGTCTTACTTTTCTATTTCTTACTTGTAGTATTAGTAAATAAAATGTGGACATTTTATATAGGAAAGAGATTGTGTTATGAACTTAGTAAATGTTTGCTATACATTTACTGATAATGAATTTCATCTTATTTATCATTGTTTTATTTGAAAGCTTTAACCTTTAGATTGTTCGTTCATTCTATGTTTTTCATGAAACTACTAGATTGATTATGTAATAATAAAGTTGTATGACATTTGATATTTGATAGACTATTCTAGATCATTCCTTGAAAGAAGACTTCTTTGATAAAGAACTTTTCATAAAGAAGTCATCTTAACTATTCTTAGTATAATTAGACTTCTTTCTGTCCTGAGTCAATCTCCAAGTTGAGCATCAGTACCTAGAAGAAGCTTGATTAAGTTGGATACTTCCTTTAACATCTCATAGTAGATATACTTAGATACACTGTCCATAGGTATATAAGCTGTTGACAACTAACAAGTAGAAAGCATTGTTTCTACTTGGTTAGGTGGAGACTCGAATAGAGCTCTTTATCAACTATAAGTGATATGATTTAAGTGACTCTTATAATCTATATCACTCTCTAAGTTACTAGACATTCTATCGAGGTGTAAGACTGATTGTGTGACTACTGTTGTAGTTATCCTGAATGCATTGACCTTACTGTGTAAGTGAAACATTGAAAGGTAGCTCATCCATTAGTACATGAGAAGTCTCCTTTGATACAATCTGCAGATACATATTGGGCCTCTTTACAGACCAAAGCAGCCTCACTATAACAGGAAGTCAAAGAAACACAGCAGTCACTGATGGGACAGCAAATGTAATACTATGAAAACATAATAGTAAGGGAGAGAATATAGAAACGAAATACAAAATAGTATTACAAAAGCCACACACTAGCAAGTTCATGGGGGACTCTGATTCAGAAATTAAAGAGATAATAAAGTGATGCAAGAATGAAACACTTGCTAGGAATAAGAAATAAAAGGGAGTTGTAAAGGAGTGAGGGAATGTGTTATGTGTTTAGTGTGGTCTTTGCTCAACACAAGGACTTCTAGGTGTTGTCACAAGGTAGTCTCAGTGATTTCCTACTTCAAGCTTGAACTTGACTGTTCATTCTGATTGACAAGTCTCTGTCATAAGGTAGATCCTCTCCAGATGGCATTAGATCACATGACCTAGGTGTGACTGATAAGGAATTTTGGCAGAGGTGGATGATGAAAAAGTTAATGGACATTGTAAATCTACCTCAATTGAAATATAAAAACCACAGAATTGTAGAGGATTTAATTCTCTACAATTCTGTAGCTTTTATATTTTGATTGCTTACCTGTAGGGAGTCACATTAGATGTACAGTATACAGTACCCAGAAAGGCAAAGCCCCTGAATACCATCCAACCTTTTCACATCATATTGGAGATCCTCATGTTCACAGCAAACAACTCTCAAATTCATGCCTTTAAAGCAGAAGGAGAATGTGAAGAATTTGGGGGAGTATTCTGTGTGAAAAAAGCACAAGAAAAACCATGGAAAAGCTCAGATAATTGATCAGGAGAATGTATGTCTATTCTTACATCACTGACTCCAGTGGGAATTGGAGGTGCTAGCTTAGGCAGTGCCTCAGGATAGGTCAAATCAACACCTTGTAGTAACCCTCATTACATTACTCTATTCAACAACTACCTAGATACAATTATTGATAAGATGTGTCACAGTTAGTCACATGTCAGGTGATGTTGTCAGTTCTGGAGAGGATCTACCTTAGTGTTACTACAATACACAAGTACCAAGGAACTGAAGGTAGCAAGAGCATTCCCTCACTACTGCTAGAAATGTACTAACTCATACTAGTGAGTGCCCTGACCAGCAATATGCAGTTGTGATGTATCTCTAGTTAACCCTGCTAAGGCTAACTTCAAATTCCTAACTTATGGAAACCTCTGAAAAAACTATTTTTTTTTTAAATCATAGTTTATTGCACTAGACTAGCTAATACAAATGGGCATGTGATAGCAGTCCCAAGAATGAAACTAGAGATAAAAGAGAAAGGGAAGAGAAGAGAAAAGAAAAGCAGATATGAGAGACGATAGGAAGATCGACTACAAGATATGTGAAGAGAAGGAGAAAGAACTAACAAACTAACTTAATCAATCATTAGAGGAGATGATGGGGAGTAAAGGAAAGAGGGGAAAAAGGGGACCCTTCTTAGTGGACATCTGGGACGCCATGGATGGTGAGTCACTCTCTTCTGGTGAGACAGCAGGTGGCGTGTTCCTCCTGCATAACTGGACCTTGAATCTGGTCGGCGAAAGAAAATGCTGTTGGGTTGTGGTTGAGGAAGTTGAGAGCCAGTAGAAGCCGTCACAGGCTCCTACTGGATAGTGGTAAAGGGGACAATTGTCGAGGATGTGGTCCCAAGTTTCAAGTGCTTCTCTGCAGGGGCAGGAAGTGATGTAGTGCCCTGGGAAGAAGTGCTGACAAAAGGTGCTGATTGGCACATGATTAGTGATGCATCAGGTGAAGCATGCACATAATTGGGCATTCTTGCCAAGGGGAGAATTAAGCCAAGTGCCGCCATTGGTGTACTTGGGCATGAGGGGTTGCTTGGCAGGGTTGACGAGACGGAGCCATGAGTGACTGCAGTGGGCTGGTTTGTCCATGAGTGAATGCCACAGATACAGGCATTTGCAGGTGTAGTGATTGTGGATGAAACCAATAGATGTGCAGTAAGGTTGGTGTCTGTTTTTGAGAACACGGAGTGATTTGGCGAGCTGATGTGCTTGGAAGTGGACCGACCACTGTGCAGCAGAGGGGACTGACCAGAAGTGGATGTGGTTGGAGGAGGAGGAGGAGAGCCATTGGTAGAGAAGAGGAGCAACCACGATGGTGTCTTGATGAGTGCTATGGGGGCTATAGGTGAATAGTTTTTTAGCAGAAGAAATGGAATCTGTAAAGACTATGATAGAAGAAAAGTTGTGGGAAAAGGTGAGAGAAATAGAACTAGCTAAGCCGAGACAGAGAGCATAAGATTCAGCATCAGATGATAGGACTTCACCACAAGGGTGGACAGAAGAAGAAAGAATGTCTGGAGAAGAAGAGTTGAAGACAAGAAAAGTGGAAGTGGCAGAAAGTAAGGAATCAGAGGGGACTGAACTGTCTGTCACTACAACTAAAGAAATAGGGGAGGAAAATGAAAGGTCCCGGGCATGGGAAGCATTGGTGATGTAGAGATTCATAGCACCTTCTTTCGAAGGGCTAGGACATTCAATGAATTTAATTTGTTTGCTAAATGAGTCCAGTAGGCACTGACCAGGTTTGGTGCTGGGGTGGAGATGCTGGAATCAGTCAGTAACAAGCTGAGCATCTGAGACAAAGTCAAGCACCATTGAGTGCTGCTTGGTGGAACAGGCATCAAGAGGGTCAATGTCTCTTGTGAGGAGTTTAAGGGGGTGGGAGGGGGGAAGGGTGTGGAAACAGAGAGAACTTCGTTTGGCTAGTTTGAAGAGGTGAAGTTGAATGGGGATGAGGCCAGCAATGGCCTCAACCCCACCCATGGGGGTAGTGCAAAATGCGCCAGTGATCCAGAGGGCGGCTTGTCATTGCATGCATTGAAGGGACTTTATGAGTCCACGGTATCTGGCATTGCAGTTGAACCAGAGGCAGTATCCATATGTGGCTATAGGAACCACACAGGATCAGTAAAGGAGCCTCTTGTGTAAGGGGGAGAGACCACAAATGGAGTTGCTGAGCATGTGCATGCAGTGGACAGTGGAGAGTGCCTTGGTTGAGTAGAACTGGACATGTTCCTTGAAAGTAAGGCCTCTGTCGAACCAGAAGCTGAGGTAACAAAGGAAAGGTTTAGGAATAATGGTGAGGGAGGGGTCGATGCTGATGGGGGGGTTTGGATCACAGGAGGGACAGCTAGAGAAATGGAACACTTCAGTTTTGTCTCTTTCAAGAACAAAGCCTAGGCAGATTAAGTAGTTTTCAACTGACTTGTAGATCTGTGATAAGAGATGGCAGTTAGTATCAAATGAGTCAGATTGGACAAGAATAAGACTGTCATCTACAAAAGAGACGATCTTGCATCTGGAATCATTAGCAAATTCATACATGAAGGGGGAAAGGGAGAGAGCAGTGAGGATGGGAGAGAGGGCAGAACCTTGGCCAACTCCTACTGATGCAGGAAATTTGGGCGATGACTTGTTATTCCATGAGTAGGTTGTGTACCTGTTTTTGAGGTAGTCAGTAAAGAAGGTGACAAGGTTGGAGTTGAATCCATGGCGTTTGAGGATGGAACATAGTATGGAATGGTTAGTGGAGGGGAAAAATTGAGCAACATCGAAGGCAATGACACTGGATTTAAGTTTGTGGCACCAACCAGAGTGTACAAGATGAGTGACGTACACTCCAGCATCTTCAGTTGAGCACTGGATGATGCTGCTGAATTGGAGGGGATGAACGAGGTTTAGTTGGGCAGCCTCAAACTGCATTCTTGCAGAAATCATCTTTTCGATGAGTTTTCTGAGGGTGTTGAGGAGGATGATGGGGTGGAACATTTTGGGGGTGGTGTAATGCAGTTTATTGGGTTTGGGGATGATGACAGAGGTGGAATTTTTGAAATGTTCTGGCCATGTAGAAAATTCAATGCATTTGGATGCAAAGAGGAGGAAGTTGGAGCGGATGGTATCATTGGCCATCAAGTGTTTGACATAGGCCCATGGAAGATGATCAGGGCCTGGGGCTGAGGTGTTGGCGCAAGGTTTGAGGGCATCGAATAGTTCGGCACTTGAGAAGGGTGGCCACTGGCGCTCAGGTTGGGCATCAATAGAGTTGATGGCACTAAGGTCAACTTGTCGATCTGCAGCAGAGTTGTAGGAAGAGTCAAGTGCATGCCAGAGGTCATCTAGCTCATCGCAGCTCTTCCCATTGAAAGTGATGGATTGGGAGGGTGGGAGGTTATGTTTTCTGATCCAGGACATGAGGTCCCAGGGATGACAGTTTTCTTTGGCTATGTCTTTGATTTTCTGGTCAAAGAATGTTCATTTAGCTTGGTGGGTTGTGCATCTGAAGCGGGTCCAATTCACTTTGGTCTTGCAAGATTGCAACATGTGAAGGGTGGAGGAGCACTGGGGTGTCCACCACGGTTTGGATTTAGCACAGATTTTGACCTGTTTCACATTGTTAAGCCATTCTTGAGAGATGATCTGGGACATGGTGTTGGCATATGAATGAATGTCATCGCTGGAAGAGAAAGTGGTGGGGATGTCTCATAGGTGAAGAGTAAGAGAGTAAAGGTGGCTTCTTCCTCAGAGTCTCATGGAATGGTGAGTTTCTCGATGAAGGGGAGGAAAGGGGAAGGGATGGGAAGATTAGTGAGAAGGGGGTGGTGATCAGATTTGAATTGCCAGTCATCACGGATTGAGTGGACTGGGCTTGGCTGAGAGGGGTCATCTGCCATGAAGATAAGATCTATGACTGAAGGGTGTTTGTTAGTGTCAAAAGGAATGTGTGTATACTTATAAATGTCCAGATGTTATGGTCTCAGCTATATTTAGATCATAGTTACTCAGCACACTGTTTCACCTTACCGTTTCATCCCTTGTTACAGTTCGACTTGGTCATCCACTTACCCGGCTCCCTTGTTTTACCTATTCTTAGTCTTCCCCCAAACTCTATATAAACCCTAGACACTATGCCTGTATTCCTCACACTTTACCAACTAGTTCTCTCCCCTTTGCTCATCCTCAAGCCTTTGCCTTAGTTGCAACCTGAGTTCATACAAAGGTCATAACATTTGGTAAAGCGTCACCAACTCACCTTGCAACAGGAGAGGCCCAACTAGGGGCATACATCAAGGCGCAACCAGGCGCGATATCAGAGCTCAACTAGGAGCGAAGCTCAGTGTATGAGTGGAAGCAACATTTGGAACAGTCAAGAAGGAACACCAGCACCATACAGCCTAGGAGAAACCAGAGAGCCTTCAGTGGCGGAATTTTTGGACGTAACAGCAAGCGAACACACAGACGACGAAGAGACTACCGAATCAGAACTCGAAGAACAACCAGAAGCTGAAGAAGAACACCCAGAGGAATCAGCAGACGAAGAACAACCGGAAGAACCCACAGACGAAGAAGAAATCGACAACAACATGGCCGAAGGCACAGCAGCAACCACACAACAAACAGGAGGAAAATCACTAGTCCCGGACCCAGGATTTTTCGATGGAAACAGGAGCCAGTTCGATGATTGGTGGAGATCAATGAACTTTTTCATAAAGTTCAACAGGGTCGAAGAAGCAGACAGAAGGGCCACAGCAGTACTCTCACACATGAGAGGAGGAACAGCAGGACAATTCGCGAGCATGAAACTCAGCCAAATGGAGAACAGCGACAACACACTTGTATGGGACGACTTCAAAAGGGAAGTCGAGGCAACATTCAGAGATGAAGGGCAACAGAGCGATGCTGAATGGAGAATTGAGACATTCAGACAAGGCAACAAGCATACAGCAGACTACCTCATCGAATTTGACGTATTGAAAACAAGGTCCAAGACAGACGACAAACACGCGATATTCCTACTCAAGAAGAATGCACGAGCTGACATCATCAGGACTATACTGGGATTCCTGACAGAAGCCTCACCCGACACCTACGATGAATGGAAGAAAGCCATCTTGAACATTGGCATAGGATACGAAGCCATCGAGATCCGAACAAAGCACACAGGAACAGGCATTGTATATGGAGGCATGGGACAACCCATGGAGATAGGGAGACAAACCACGCCCATCAACTGAGCACCACCCCGATGCTTCAAATGCAACACCATAGGGCACATCGCCTGAGACTGCAAGAAGCCAGGAGGAAGGAAATGCTACAATTGTGGCAAAGAAGGGCACATCTCCAGGAACTGCAGAGCACCTAGAAAGGCACGCATCAGAAGCATGGAGAACGAATCAGGAGATGATGAAGGATCAAGGCAGCAGGGTTTTTCCAAAGGCTCAGAGTGAGTGCAAACTCTCGAGCCGTTGTAACTAAAGCTTCTTCTCGACAATCATACACTATTCCCCAGAGAAGAAGTGGAGCGCAAGAACTCTTTGTGAAACCAAAAGTTCAAACACCAAAGAACAAACAATGGAGACCCACAATGCTAGTCGACTCGGGATGCACACACACATGCATCGCAAGGAAAGCAGTCGAGGAACAAGAGATACCGACGAAGAAGTTAGAAACCCCCTTCCAGGTCTACAACACAGACGGAACCCAAAACAAGGAGCAGAACATCACAGAGTATATGGAACTCGAAATGGACATCAACGGACACAAGGAACAGCTGGCAGCAGTCGTCTCACAAATCGACTCAGCGGACATATTCTTAGGACATGACTGGCTAGCAGAACACAACCCTGAAGTCGATTGGCACAACAGACAAATCAGGTTTACAAGATGTCCACCGGAATGCAAGATCAAACACGAAACCATCGACATACCAAGGTTAAGAAGGAACAACACACAAGCACAGGAAGAAAAGGTACCGGACAAAACGAAGGAAACAGACTTACCAGAATACATCAGGAGATACACACACCTATTCAACAAACAAAACTTCGACAGACTACCCGACTGAACAGAATGGGACCACGAGATCAATCTTACCGAAGAAAGTCCACGAGAACTACTGGCCAAGGTCTACCCAATGACAGTCAAAGAGAAGGAAGAACTACACAAATTTATTGAAGAAAACCTCATGTCGGGACGCATTTGACCATCGAAATCCCCCTATGCATCACCATGTTTCTTCATTCCGAAGAAGGATGGGTCCAAATGACTGGTACAAGACTACCGAAAGCTTAACAGCTTTACAGTCAAGGACAAGACCCCACTACCCCTAATCGGAGAAATCATCGACAAGCTAAAGGACGCGAAGTACTTCAACAAACTGGACATCATTTGGGGATACAACAACGTACGCATCAAAGAGGGGGACGAATGGAAAGCGGCGTTCTTAACGAATGAAGGACTATTCAAGCCAACAGTCATGTTTTTTGGCTTATGCAACTCCCCGGGCACATTCCAAAGGATGATGAACACTATTTTCTGACAACTACTACAAGAAGGAATACTGGTCAACTACATGGATGACTTCGTCATCCCCGGAAAAACGTGGCAAGAACTCGAACAACGGACGATACAATTCCTCGAAATCGCAAACAGACATAAACTCTACTTCAAACGGTCAAAATGTGTGTTTGATGCAACGGAAGTACCCATATTAGGAATGGTAGTTGGAGACGGAAAAGTCAAAATGGAAGAAGAAAAAATTGCAGCAGTCAAGAACTGGCCCACACCAACTACAGTCAAGGAAATCGAGAGCTTCCTAGGATTCGCAAACTTCTACCGACAATTCATCAAGGGATTCAGCGACATCGCAGGACCACTACACAAGCTAAAGGGAGGACAGCCATGGGAATGGGGAGAAACACAGCAGAAAGCGTTCAAAGAGCTGAAACGACGCATCACGGAAGAACCAGTATTGGCACTACCACGAGACGATGGAAAATTCAGAGTCGAGGTCAACGCATCAAAATACGCCATTGGAGGAGTACTATCGCAAGAACAAGAAGGGAAATGGCACCCCATCGCATTCCTATCCAGGTCGCTATCACCAGCGGAGCGCAACTACGAAATCTACGACAGGGAACTACTCGCAATCGTCGAAGTGCTAAAAATGTGGAGGCAATACCTACTTGAAGCAAAAGAAAAGTTTGAAATCTGGACTGACCACAAAAACCTGGAATATTTCAGATCCCCCCAACGGGTCAACGCAAGGCAGATGAGATGGCACCTAAAGCTGCAAGAATACGACTTCACCCTGAAACATATCCCAGGGAAGGCAAACACCAAAGCTGACATCCTCTCCCGAATCATGCACTTCAACGAGACAAAGGATGACAACGAGATCACAATCCTCAAAGACACATTATTCCAGAGGCAAATGCACCAAGAAACAACCATCGCGGAGGAAGTCATACTGGGACGAGGCCTATTCGAAGTCAAAACGGATGAAGATCTACTACAAGACATCAAGGGAGGAAGGAAGGAAACACAAATCATCAAGTGGCTGAAGGAAGAGACGGATAGAACATGGGAAAGAGAGGGAATCACATACCGAGATGGCAAAATCTACGTGCCGAACCACAAGGACCTACGGAGCAGAATCCTAAAAAACCACCACGAGCCACCCGACGTCGGACACCCAGGAACCCACAGAATGCTAGAACTCATCAAGAGAACGTACTACTGGCCATCAATGAAGACAGACGTCAAGAACTATGTGCAAGGATGCGACAGCTGCCAAAGAAACAAGGCAATCCAGCAGAAGAAAGCAGCACCACTCCACCCCCTTGAAACACCCGAAGGACCGTGGCATGAAATCAACATCGACATGATCAGACCACTCCCAGAGTCCAATGGAGCGGATGCAATCCTAGTCATTGTGGACAGATTCACCAAGATGATCCGACTAATTGCAACAAACACCAACCTCGACTCCATGGGACTAGCAAAGATATATCGGGACCACATCTGGAAACTCCACGGCATACCACGGAAGATCATCAGCGACAGGGGACCGCAGTTCACATCAGCATTCATGAAGAACCTATGCAAAGCCACAGGAACCGAACGAGGATTATCAACAGCCTACCACCCCCAGACGGATGGACAAACAGAACGAGTCAACCAGGAAGTCGAAACCTTCCTTAGAGCATACATCGACTACGACCAAAAGGATTGGTCAGAATGGTTGTCAATGGCAGAATTCCAATACAATGACAAAGTACACAGCAGCACAGGCGAATCCCCATTCTACCTCAACTACAGACAACACCCATGGAAAGGAGATATCACCACCGAGTCACAAACACCGTCAATCACGGAGTTCATAACAAAACTCACAGCATGCCGAAGGCACACCCAAGAAATATTAGAAAGCAAGAGACAAGCGATGACGAAGCACTACGACAAGAAAAGAACGCCGAGCAGAGATTACCAAGAAGGATCACAGGTTTGGCTAGAAGGAACCAACCTGACAACCAATAGACCCACAAAGAAACTGGATCACAAGCACTACAGACCATTCAAAGTACTCAAGAAAGTGGGACAAGGAGCCTACCAATTGGAGTTGCCAGAAGGATGGATAATCCACAACGTTTTCAATGAGGCATTACTAACACCGTACCGATCCCCGAAGTTTGTTAATCAGCAAACCGAACCACCACCGCAACTGGAGCTCATTAACGGAGAAGAGGAGTATGAAGTCGAAGAAATCCAGGGTCACTGGAGAAAAGGCCGTGGGACGCAATACCTGGTACACTGGAAAGGGTACAGCAATGAACATGACACATGGGTAGCTGAATCAGCACTAGAGAACGCCCAAGAAGTGCTGCAAGACTATCTCCAAAGGTTTCCTGGAGCAAAACCTATAAAGAGGGGGGGTAACTCACAACTCTAGCAACACAACACAACCACCCAACTCTAAAGCAGCTCAATGCAGTCACCAACTCAGCAATGGACGCAGACCAAGCCAACCAGACCTTCATTCCTGCTCCATCCACCCCCAATCAGCAGCCTCACTCCATCATCACAGACATCGAGCAACAATTCAACGATAACAGCGACCCTAACAAGCAGTACAAAGAACACATCCAACTCATCAGGGATATTGTACAACTCCGCCGTGTGTACAATGACGTACATGAAGCCACCCAAATGTTCAACCAGGCCGTCCAAGCCACCATCCCCCAGATCCAGAAGTCAGCCAGAGGTTCGGGAAGATCAACACAAATGAACCAACATGTCCACATTATCCTCCACGACACCAACGACCTCCTTGCATCGGACATACATGACCGGTTCACCAGCATCCTAGTCATGGCAATAGAACAACTCTCTAAACTCCCACTATCTGACGATGAAGAAAAGGAAAACTTCATAGCTGGCCTCATGGCAACCGTCCAAGGAAAAGACCCCTTCCCACGCGAACAATGCCTACACACCCGACCAGCCACCCGTCGATCCCCACTAACAGACATGGAGTCAAAAGAAGAGGAAGATAAGCCAAACCCCACCATAGAAGAAGAGGTACAACACCTCATCCAGTTCCTTACCCCCGATTGCACTGGCCCAACCGAAGTAGAACGATGTGTACCACCAACCCCATTCAAGACTCTGAAGAAAGATGGCGAAAGAGATGAAGAATACTGGAAGAACATATTGCAGGTGTTGGTCAAGAAGCATCACAACACGGGAGCTACCTACCGAGGCACCATGATCCCCATGTACGGAGGAGGACCCAATCACGCCCCGTTCTTCATCGCAGAAAAGAAAGCCACAAACCAATTCTTCATCGGTCCCAACAAGAGGGACATCGCTTGCAAAATCACACACTGACTACGTGCACCACCAACCTTTCGAGAGGCCCAAGACTTCCTAGCCCGTTTCACCTTCCCAGTATGTAATAACCTACACGGACCCATACAGTAGTTTCATGTGGACATGACACCTAGAGAGGAGGGTAATGTTACGGTCTCAGCTATATTTAGATCATAGTTACTCAGCACACTGTTTCACCTTACCGTTTCATCCCTTGTTACAGTTCGACTTGGTCATCCACTTACCCAGCTCCCTTGTTTTACCTATTCTTAGTCTTCCCCCAAACTCTATATAAACCCTAGACACTATGCCTGTATTCCTCACACTTTACCAACTAGTTCTCTCCCCTTTGCTCATCCTCAAGCCTTTGCCTTAGTTGCAACCTGAGTTCATACAAAGGTCGTAACACCAGAGTGGAGAAAGTGAGGCCTATATCGTTCATAATGTCAGTTAGTAAATTGCCTCAAGCAGAATGGTGAAGGACGTGGTCATCCCATTCTGGTGAGTGGGTGTTGAAGTTGCCTCCTGTGCAAATGATGTTATTGGGGAGGAGGTGGGATCAGGATTCGAAATACGTTAAGGAAGAGTCGTCAGATGGGTCAAAATAACAATTAAGGAAGAATGATTTTCTGGTGGGAAAGGAAAGTGAAATTAGTTGAAAGTCAGTCGAAGATATAATATTCAGATGGGAAGTGGGTAAAAGGGATTTACAAGAGTTGTGAATGAAAGTTGTGACTCTTGGGTGGTCATTGTCTGGTACGAAGATATGCCAATTGGGATTATAGTTGGTACCTTTGTACAGAACTCCTTTGGAGTTGTCAGATGACGGGATGTTACAGATAGTTCAGAAAGAAGGTTCCTGGATGCATAAGATGAGGATATCTTTGAAAATAGGTTCATTCAGAAGAATCTCAACAGTGTCAAAAGAATGATGGATGTTGAAAAATAAAATAGGAATCGAAGAAATGGAAGTGGGGTTGTGAAGGGGTCCTTTAGACATTTACAGCTCTGGAGTTGAAGTCTCGGCAGTTTTTATCTGCTTTAAGCTCTTGGAGCTTTTTGAAGATCCATTCCCAATTGTATCAGTGTTGGAAGAATGGACATTTGTCACTATTCACATGATGCTCTTTCAAGTCACATGATAGGCAGTTGAAAGAGGTCACATGAGGACACTCCTTGATATTGGCAGGGGTGGGGGGGCGTGGATTTGGGCTGGTCTTGCCATGGCAGCAGAAGCCATCGCAATGGTGGTTTTCAGTATGGTGTGGGTCACCACAGATGGCGCATCTGGGGTTGCATGCCTTACATAAATGGGTCGGATGACCCCATCTCCAACAGTGATTGCAGAGAGGGCTGGTGGTCCTCATGGTTGCTCCCCTGAATGTACACACTCAACTCTCAAAGAGGAGTGTGTGATTAATGAACTGTTTGGCTCTGGAGGCCAATTGAGAATCCCACAGGTTGAAGAACAGGATAGCTGAGTCTGAGTGGGGTGAGACCCGGCTGAAGCAAGGTTTACTGACGAGGTAATTGATTATGTCAGCATATGGTGATGAATTGATGACTTCGGCAAAGTCGTTGGATGTGTGTGGCATACCATCCTCTCTGAAGTACAGGAGGTTGGTGAGTTTAATAAAGGATTTAGACATCAGGAGAGCAGGGACAACAGCATCTCAGATGTCAGGGGTTCTGAAAAAACTACTGGGTCTTTATTCTGGCTCTCATTCATAGGTCACATTGACTGAAGAAAACTCCTATAAATGCTTAACTATCACTCAGTGATTGTCATATATACAACAACCCTCTAAGTGAAGCTTGGCAGGAATTCCCTTGCTTCACCTCACATCATTGAGGAGTTTATATATTATATGAGTAGGGTCATTACAATCTAGTGTTACAAAGTTCTGACTCAAAACATGATTATACATACAAATTTATAATTTACATTCTGCCCTGCCCAATAGGGTGTTCTGGCAGTGGACACATATGTGTTTCTACTGTATGCATGGACTGGTAAAGTACATGTGTATAATAATTATCAGTTTCACTGACCAAGCCTACTGGATGTGTAATACCTTTTGTCATTTCTGACTTGATAGTATTATAAATCAGCATTTCTTGCATATCTCACTAAGTTGATTTGAATCACTGACTGTTAATGAATCACTTTGTTGGCATTTTGCAAGGTCAGTGAATCATTTCTACTAAGATGATATATTGATCCTGTTATGAACCCTCAGTGCAACTGCCACAACATTATCTACCATGCACTAATCCATGAGCTAGGCCTAGACAGCACTGGCTGTCACACCACTCAAGACCCTGACTACTCAGCCAATGAGTCTACACATTATTGCAATGCTGCATTTGCCAACTGTCGCCTTCCTGGCCACACATCGCTATTCTCTGAAGACTGGCTGACTCCTGGCCCTCTATTCTACTCTACTGACAGGATGATGACTGGGATCTTATGCATTGCCTGGGAGAATGCTCCCTTCACCCACATCTTTGATCCCAATGGGCTGTACATCCAAACCATCCACAACAACTTCAACTCCACCTGGGCCCACAGTTGGAAGATGATTCCTTATGCAGGAGAGCCACTCATATTCCTCCACCCCTACATGATGTATCCACCCAAGGTCGTCCCACATATTATCAAATACGAAGTTGCCCACAGACTCTACTTTCAAGAAGTAGAAGTCTATCACCTCAACCCAAACTCTGATGAACCTCCAGCCATCCCTCCCTGTCATACACAGCTCCCTCCACTCTTCTCAGTTGACTCCAACATCCCTAGCCTCAATGAGTCAGAACCTACACAGCCTGCAGTCGATCCACCTCCATATCCACCTCCCTACATCACTGCAGATGCCTCCTTGTCATCCTCATCATTGTTGCCACACTGCAGCCTGCTCTACCTCCACAAATCAGACTCTTCAGAAGAACTGCAGCCCTTTACAGGGTATTCCACCATTCCCCATTCCAGCTTGTCCCCTGACTCATATTCCTCTGACTCCACTGATGGATGACTACACTCTAATATGGACTTGTAGTATTACTAGTAAATAGGTCATTTTATCTCTTGTGCTATTGACTATTTGTCTAGTATCCTTGTATCTCAACTGAACCCTGATTTGGACTGTTTTCCTTACTTAGTTACTTTCCTTTCCTGTCTCTGTTTCCTATTCCATCTTAGTCTCTATTCTTGTATCTCTCTGCTCTGTAGTTACACTTCTATTGACTCTCAGACATGCAGCACTACTTTGTCATAGTTACTTCTTTAGGACCTTAGAAGTAGAGCTTAAAAAGCTGCCCATGTACTGGAAGTGCAAGCTTCCTATATTCTCAAATCCAGAGTTATTGTCTTACCTTTAACCTTGCAATTGACATTAGTTCATGATCAGTGTGGTAGTAAACTCTCTATTGGTCACATACTCAACTGATAGAAGTTCAACCTTGAAGTGTGCTTAACTGGACACTTGCCTCACCACCTTCTTATCATGATCCTTCTTGCTAGATCCTAGCACCTCTGTGAACCATCTAGTGAGATAGCCACCCCCTAGCAAAGCTTAGGTGCCTGGCAATAAGGACCATCCTAACAGATCCCCTAGTTAGGTGTTTTTTCTCCTGACTTGGACTTAATCTGTTACAGTCTTAACTATATTTAGCACACACTTACTCAGTGCACCATTTCATCTTATGTTTCAGCCCCTTGCTACATCTTGCCTTAGTCACACACTGACTCATTCCTGACTCACCTCTTGTTTCACCTATTCTTAGTATGCCCCTTCACAGCATATAAACCCTAGGTAGAGCACCTGTACTCCTTATGCTTTACCAACTAGTTCTTTTCCCTTTGCTTGTCCTCAAGTCTTTGCCTTAGTTGCAACCTGAGTTAACACAAAGGTCATAACATAATCTTCTGAGGTCATAGCTGATCCAGGTCTTTGGGTCCATAGTGGCAGCTAAGCATACTGCTGAATGAGATAATCCTCAGTGTTACTGACATGAGAAAGGATCCTTGTGAGGATAGTATTAGTAGATATTCTTCAATAATATAGTCCTGACTTCAGTAATGATACTGAATCAATGGCATATGGATACTTCTAGTTGGTACAGTTTTCCTAATCTAGGTGCTTAGACCATGCTACTGGATGGATCCTTGTGAGATGCTGAGGTCACTTCTAGTGTGGGTTCATAGTCTGTCATTCTAGCCATAAAACTTAATTGTATCATAATCTAGTTACTCCTTTCATGGCTGAAAACAGTCTTTACCATAACACTTCCAGAAGGACTCATACAAGTAGAGGCATGCAAGGCTTATGGCAAAATTCTTATGGGTGGTCCACTAGGGGTGTATCACCCTTTTCTTTTTGCTCCATGCTTTAAATGAACATCAATTAGCAATGATGGTTTTCTGATCATGATGGGACAGAGCAGAACTGGTCACTTATTGAAGGCCTCAGGCCTTAACTGTGAGCACAATTGAGTTATATACATGCACTGTGTTAACTTGATTCTTCCCAGTGCCCCATTACACAGTTCCTGCTGTATGGTGTTTGTGGCAATCACCAGTACATGTTGTTTCTGACTGCATCCTATTTCTTGTGCTACCTCATCAGGAAAACATGTTTTTCTATAGTGATGACTAAGCACATCAAGGCCTATTTCTGATGGCAAGGCATATGTCTATTGACAAGACATATAGATATTTTGGTCTATTGGTACTATTACTTACTGACTATGTCTACCCACCACTGCAATGTATACTGTTTACACTAATGTCTATTGAAAGAACCAAGTTGTCCTAGCAATAACAGTTTTGTGTGACTGAAGGTCTAGTGCATATCCATCTTCTGCTCTGACATAGTACAGAAGATACATGTTGAGTGTCTCTGAGAGCCTGAGGTCCCCCACTGTTATAGTGAGGCTGCTTCGGTCTGTAAAGAGGCCTGATATGTATCCGCTGATCGTATCAAAGGAAACTTCTCGTGTACTAACGGATGAGCTACCTTTCAACATCTCACTTACAAAGTAAGGTCAACGCGTTCAAGATAACTACAAGAGTTGTAGCACAATCAGTTTGTACCTCTATAGAACTCAAGCAACTTAGAGAGCGATTCAGATTATAAGAGTTCACTTAAATTGTATCACTTATAGTTGATAAAGAGCTCTATTCGAGTCTCCACCTAACCAAGTAGAAACAATGCTTTCTACTTGTTAGTTGTCAACGGTTTATATACCTACAGACAAGGTATCTAAATATATCTACAGATAGAATTGTCTAACTCTATCAATGTTCTTCTAGGTACCGATGCTCGACTCAGAGATTGACTCGGGACGGAAGGAAGTCTAATTCTACTTAATATAGTTTAGACGTCTTTGTTACAAAAAAGTTCTTTATCAAAGAAGTCTTCTTCTTGATAAAAGATCTAGAATGTTCTACAAGGTATCAAATGTCATATGACTTTAGTATTACATAATCAGTCTGGAACATTCATGAAAGACATAGAACAAACAAACAACTTAAAGACTAAAGCTTTCAAATAATACAACAATAAATAAAGTGATATTCATTATTAGTAAATGTATAGTGGACATTTACTAAGTTCATAACACAATCCCTTTCCTATGTAAAATGTCCACATTTTATTATATTATAAAGAAAGAAATATAATATTACAATTGAGATTAAGAAGTAGAGGTGGAAGAGGTAGAAGCTACATTTTGAGAAGTAGAAGTAGAAGCAGGAGGAGGTATGGAAAAGGATGGAGGGAATACTGTATAGGCCTTCATCTTGTTTAAGTGTTCATTATAGACGTAGTTTGTTGTCGGGTTTTGTGATGCGTCTATATCGCGTGGTACCAGGAATGGATAATTGAGGTCAGGTTGTGCGATGAAGGGATTTTGGCATTCGCACTGGCCGAGGATGATACCGTTCTTTGGATAAGTCACGTTTCTTTCAATGGCAGTGATGGGCATGTGATTGACAGGCGAGGTGTGGCGAGAGGGAATGGTGGGCGAGAAGGGGCAATTTTGACATTGCCAGCTATAATGTCCATTTGTTTTACAAAACCTGCATGTGTGCCTTGGACACTGATATGCTAGGTGTCCAACTGCCTTACACTTCCAACAACCCATCACATACATGTGTTTGATCAGAGTCAGGAGGAGGAGTGCATATTGAGGGGGAAGTGTGTGCTCTAGGATCTTGGCCTTCCATGACTCGACGTGTTTAATAGGGTTTGGTCTGCGTTCTAGTTTTCGGACTACATGATAGAGTGTCAGGAAGGTGGAGAGATTAGGTTGTTGTTCAGAATAGATATGACCTGTCTTTTCTTGATCCTCTGGTACATAAGGATCGGTACAACGAGAGAAACTGAATGGTTTCCCTTGAGGTTGCTCGATTGGTATGTCGGCCGCGATGTTGATAGAGTGGTTGGCCTCAGAAATGATGATGGGAGGAAGGTTAATAGGAGAGGTGGTGTGGGCTTTGCCTTTGTCGAGGCTTTTGAGTTCTTTTGGCGCGACCTCTTGAAGGTATGTTCGAGAGAGTTCAAACATTCGTTTTGCAAAACGAACGCAATATTCATCACGATGTTCAGATGGAGTGTTGTATTCAGGACTCTGAATACAGAGGGTGGAGTTTTGGAGATCGAGCCATTCTTCATGGCCTGGTGTGGGTGCTTCGATGGCGGGTGCAGGTGCTGGTTCGAAGCTGTATGAAGCCATGGGTTGATTCGGAGAGATAGAGTGCGAAGAGAGGAGTGTGGCCAGATCAATATCGAGACAGAGTGAGTTGCTCATAATGTCAATGATAGAAATGATGAACAAAATTTCATATCAAAGCTATTCTGATCCAGCAGACCTATTTGTACAAGTTTGTTACTAATCTACTACTCAGCTATAGTGATTAGTAATTGTTCAATCTTATCTTATCTAATTAACTACTTGGCTTGTAGCTAATTAGTATCTACCATTGTCCTTCTCCATTCATGTTGTGGAGAGCATCATCATCGAAGTCAAAGTCGAAATCAGCGTCATAATCCTCTGATAGATAGGCGAGTCTGGGGTAAGATGATCTAATATGTCTCTTGTTATTGGAAGATCTGGAATAGACTGCATGACTGTCTCCTCAAGCGTGATGATAGGCAGTAGAATGGGCGAATTGCTGGAGTCGACCAACACGTGGGTCGATGATGGAATTGGTGCTACTCAGAGGAGTTCTCCAGGTTGGGCGGTAAGTGGGACCAAGGGTAAAGGTAACCCTGTTAGGTCTGTTGGTGTGGGAAGTTGGCTCGGTGCCTGACTTGTCAATTGGCTTGGTGGTGGTGTTAATGGGGGAGTTGGGAGGGGTTGGTATATCACGCTGAGATTCGGATCGGGACTGGGTGAGTAACTCGGTGGAAGTGATATTACTGTTGTGAGAGGTGATATGGCCTCCTGTTCCGTCGATGATTGTGGTGATCCTGTCATCTTCAAGCTGTTCCAGTTTTTCCAAGGCACTTGTGGGTAAGTCCCATCAATCAATGCCTGGATAAGGATTTCTGGAGCAAAACTTGGAAAAGTGTCCAGGGGCAGAATGTTC
>JAEUWR010000787.1:0-14272 GCA_018524895.1 Podaxis sp. C-F-101400
TAAGTGGGGTGGAAGACGCCATTTTAGCGTATGACGCTCTTTGAGGGGATGGGGACGGGGCTGATGACCTATAGTTGGTCAGGCGGGTGTTACGGTTGATTGGGGGAGGGGGACCTGGGGGAGAGGGACGAGGAGGGGGAGAGTCTTGAGGAACCTGAGGGACCTTGGGGGCCTTGGGGGGAGGAGGGTGCGGAGGAGCGACAATAGGCTTATGCTGCTGTTGCGCGGCTATCGGTTTAGCGCAGGGTCGGCGTTTGCCAGCGGTTTGCCATGGATTGGCGCTGAGCTTGGCCTCCGGAGGACTGAGAGTCTCTCCTGAGGTTGCCAGGGGACTTAAAGTCTCCCCTAGAGGCGGACTGACAGTCTCGCCTTGTGGGATGGTGGGAGGGGGAGGGAGCATGTCAATATCTTTATTTAAACCAGATGACTCACCTGGTTTATTATTTTGATTAACGGGTGGGAGGCGTGAGAGGGCGATTGCTTGTGCCATGTCCTGAGCGAATTGCGAATCTGAGCCCTGGAGATTCCCAGTAGCGTCAGAGATGGGAGCAGGGGAAGAGCCCTGGAGATATCCAGAGGCGTCTTTGGGGGAAGGGGAGGACATGGCCAGTGCCTTTTCAGCCTGGCGTTCATTGTGTTGTTGGGTGTTCATGGGCAAGGGGGTAGGGGAAGAGAAGGGAGGAGGGAATTGCATGGAAATGAATTCATGAAGACTTAGGCGTCGGTCTTCATAAGGGACGGATAAGTTGCGCATTTGTTCAGAGTGCGCGACTGTACGGAGGAGGTCAATGAGGTGCATTGTGCCCTCAAATTCCCCGAATTTGGATATATTGTCCGTTTGCGCCCATTGAGAGAGATAACGGACAAGAAAACCGAAAAGAGAAGAGGCAAATTTGAGCCCCTCAAGGTCGTTTGTGTTTGTGACATCAATGTCACAAATGGCATCAAAGATACAGTCACGGATTGATGACCAATCCGTTCTGCGGGACGTGGGCGCTGCCTCGTGTGGCTGCGCAGGAGGGGAGATGGGGGTGAAGGTGGGGAGGGCGGGGAGGGGATCTGAAGGTTTGGACTCGTCCCATGTTCCTGGTGTAGGGGGAACAAAGCCGTGTGAAGCAGCGATTGTTTGGGCTTCAGTAAGGAGTCGGTGAGAGGAAGGAGCGACCTCTGGCGACAATTGAAGGTTGTCCTCGTGAGCTGGTGCGATTGAGGGATGGATGGAGCGGGGAGTGGAAAGGCCTTCCGAGCATTCCGAGTCGTCATTTGCTTCTGCAGAGGATACAGAAGCAGCATCATCGTCTTCATTAAACTTCATTGACTTTTCCAGTCGGTTGGATAGCGACTGGTCAGTGGAGTAGGAGCGCTTGACTCCAATAGACGGTGTGGGTGATGGGGGCTTTCGTATGAAGGATACTTGTCCTTTGGGTTCGCAGAAGATACCCTCAGACGGGGCTTGAGGGAGAGTTGGGGCCGGCGCTAAACTGGCGCTGGAACGACGATGGCGAATATTCGAGCGGATGCTGCTAGCGGTCTTCTTGAGACCTCCAAGGATGCCGCTATTGTCCTTAGAGCCTTTCATAACGATTTAGAATAGAACTTTGTATTCCTTAAACTACGAATAACCAGGCCACTGAGATGGTAGGTGGTGGTTACTGAGAAAGGAAGGTTGCACCAGCAACCCCTCAACCACATTCATGCCTTCCATCTCCAGTGCCAACTATGTTATCAAATACTGCCCAAGCTGTAGCACATTTACATGCACCCAGGCAACTAGGGAAAATGGATCAAGCTTACAATGAGCACCTCAGTGCACAATGATGACATGCACAAGGGTACAGCCTAAGGGCCACACACTTCACTATTGACAGGTCCACTGTCATGGATGGTGAGATGATCCCAGGGAACAACACCTTCATGAACCAATTGCAATGCCATGCCCCAACCACTGGGGCATCACAACCCTGACTGCTACCTTCCCTGTTAATGCAACCTGACTCCTGGGGTCAGATCACTACCCTCAACTCACAATGGTCACCTCAACTGCCTCCAATTCCTTTGCCCAAAGGGAAAGGACCAATGGGTGTACCATCACCAAGAGCCATGGTGCAGGGTAGTAACTACCCTGCAATGAATCCTGAAACTGTGAATTTGCCATCAGCCAAACTCATGGCTGGTGGAAAATCTCCAGTGGCTTTAACATCAAATGTTAAAGCTGAACAACCTTCTGCCACTAGCATTCCCATGAATGCTGGCTCATTCCAAGCCTCAAGCACACTGTTCATATTGCCTATGGCTAAATGAACCCCTCATGCTGATAAGTGGAGTGACTGGGTCGCTCTACAACAAATGTGAAATGAAGACATCCACACTCATGGGTCATCTCTAATAGACAACCAATACATTAGGTTCAATGGACATATACCCATTGAAGCTACCATGTCAGAACACAAGGAGCAAAAAGCAGCTACTTGTGTATTCCTTGGAGGACCCCTCAAGATGTCTCAAATGTCTAATCCCCATAAAACAGTCAGGATGGCCTCCCCACAACAACAACCTTCACAACCACCTCTGCAGGGACAAAATTTGCCCCCATTATACAACCTACACCCCCTCTGAAATCTTCCTTCAGTGCAAAAGGAAGAAGGAGAGGAAGAAGACAATACAAAGGAGGAGCAGGAGGTGTATACCACCTCACAACTCCCCACACCTAATCAAGGGACTTGTCAATACTCTCTAGTCAAAGAGGTGCATGACAAGTCAGTAACTCCAGGGATCATACAATCTGTCCAGAGTTACAACAATCTCATGTACAATCGTTTACACTGAATGATTGACCAATACCTTGTGCAACCAATCAAATACCCTGAAGGTTATAAACCTTCATTAAACAAGCTCCCTACAGAAAAGAGCTTGGAGCCATACAGTGGAAGTCACCAATTCAGAGACTTATTGTCATTCATGACAAGTCTCTGTGCTGACTTCTGCCATGAAGGGACTAGGAGGACAAAGCCTCACTACAGATTGACTACAAATCCTAACTCTCCAATATTACCTCATTGGAGAGGCAAAAGAAATGTTCATTTGCCATGTACTTAGTATAGATCATAGTAAATATGATTGGACCTTTAAGAGTATCATTATGGCACTCTATGACAGATTTATCTGACTGACATCAATGCACGAGGCTTGCAAGAGCCTCAAAGGAGTCAAGTACAATCCCAAAGAAGGGATTCAACACTATTATGACACTATCTTGGGATATTCACAAGATATGGCAGTACACCCCAACAACTACTCTCTGATTGAGACCTTCTTGGAAGGTCTACTGCAAACCATGAGGCACTTCCTCATGTTTGACCAAGGTCTATCACCTGAAATGAATCAACTTGAGGACTTTGTAGCACATGCAGCTGATTACAAGAATTGAATGCAAAGCAGTGCCTTCTTTGAGAGAGTACTAAAACCCTCTTGAGTACACAAACCATCCACAGGCTTCTCCCAGAAGCCTGCCACAGCTGAACCAAGGATGAGGACTGCATGGGTTCCTCATTGCATATCTGCAGGGTGGGATTGTATCCCTGCTCATGAGCTAAGGTGACCATTGAATGCCTTTCCACCCAAGTGACCATTGAGACCTCCACCTTGACCAAACAAACCAAAGGCCCATCTTAAACCACAAGTGCAGAACAAGTGTTAGGTTGGTCCTTATCACCAGTCACCTAAGCTTTGCTAGGGGGTGGCTATCTCACTAGATGGTTCACAGAGGTGCTAGGATCTAGCAAGAAGGATCATGATAAGAAGGTGGCAAGGCAAGTGTCCAGTTAAGCACACTCTGAGGTTGAACTTCTATTAGTCAAGTATATGACCAATAGAGAGTTTACTACCACACTGATCATGAGCTAATGTCAATCGCAAAGTTAAAGGTAAGACAATAACTCTGGATTTGAGAATATAGGAAGCTTGCACTTCCAGTACATGGGCAGCTATTTAAGCTCTACTTCTAAGGTCCTAAAGTGGTAACTATGATGAAGTAGTGCTGTGTGTCTGAGAGTCAATAGAAGTGTAACTACAGAGCAGTGTGGAGGTGCCGGTTCGGCTATGCATGTAGCTGGCACCACCCACAAAAATTTTATTATAACTCGACTACGTAGTGTATAAGTAGTGTACATTCACTTGTATACTTCGGCTCCCTCTTGGAGGGATGACCCAATGTTCACTTCGGTTGGATCAGAACCCAGTGATAGACAGACACTATCGCACTTGCATACTGTAGTAGCCAGGCGGCTGCTTTTCAGCAGAGAGATACAAGAATAGAGGCTAAGATGGAATAGGAATCAGAGACAGAAAAGGAAACTAACTAGATAAGGGAAACAGTCCAAATCAGGGTTCAGCTGAGATACAGAGATACCAGACAAATAGTCAATAACATGAGAGACAAGAGAAACCATTTGCTAGCAATACTACAAGTCCATATTTGAGTGTAGTCGTCCATCAGCAGAGTTGGAAGAGTATGAGTCAGGAGATGAACTGGAATGAGGAATGGTGGAATACCCTGTAAAGGGTTGCAGTTCTTCTGAAGAGCCTGATCTGTGGAGGTAGAGCAGGCTGTGGTGTGGTGGTGATGATGACAATGACAAAGAGATGTCTGCAGTGATGTAGGGAGGTGGATATGGAGGGGGATCAACTGTGGCCTGTGTAGGCTCTGACTCATTGAGGCCAGGGATGTTGGAGTCAACTGAGAATAGTGGAGGAAGTTGTGTATGATGGGGAGGAATTGCTGGAGGTTTGTTGGAGTTAGAATTGAGGTGATAGACTTCTACTTCTCAAAAGTAGAGTCCATGGGTGACTTTGTATTTGATAATGTGTGGGATGACCTCAGGCAGATACATCATGTAGGGGTGGAGGAATATGAGTGGCTCTCCTGCATAAGGAATCATCTTCCAACCATGGGCCCAGGCAGAGTTGAAGTTGTTGTGGATGGTTTGGATGTACAGCCCATTGGGATCAAAGACATGGGTGAAGGGAGTGTTCTACCAGGTGATGCATAAGATCTCAGTCATCATTCTGTCAGTAGAGTAGAATAGTGGGCCAGGTGTTGGCCAGTCTTCAGAGAATAGAGATGTGTGCCCAGGAAGGTGACAATTGGTGAAAGCAGTATTGTGATAGCATGTGGACTTGTTAGTCAAATAGTTGGGGTCTTGAGTGGTATGGCAGCCAGCACTGTCTAGGCCTAGTTCATGGATCAAGGCATGGTAGATAACATTGTGGTGGTTTTGCTGAGGGTTCATAACAACAAGGCACTTGTAAGGCAGAACCAAGAAAACAAGGCCACAGAAAAAGGGCCTTGTTATGAATGTGGAAAGCATGGTCACTGGGCAAATGAATGCCCAGAGAAAGGGAAACACCACAGCTATGTATGAGCTGCACACACAGTTGTTCCAACAAACAACAAGGAGATACTCCTCCAGAAAGCCAAAGAAATTGAGGAAGGGCTGACCTCAAATGATAACACTGAGGCCCAAGAAGAACTGGAACCAAGTTCATCAAATGGAGACAAACTAGTAGAGGTTGAAGTCATCAAGTCAGACTATGGGTCTGATGTCAATGACATGTATGACTTTGCTGCCATGATCAGTGATGGATATTCTGAGAATGAAAACTGCAATGACTTTGATGTCATTGACACACTCACTGTTGAGCCCAGCAAAAAACCAGACCACAAAGTGGGGGTATGCTGTGTTACCCTCCATAAAGAGAAGGATAAGATCCTTTGACCCCAAGCCTCCCTTAGCAAGAAACAATGCCTTGCAACCCTCATCAGCATCAACAGTATTGATGCTTGGATGCTGTGGGACTCCAGTAGCATGACTACTGGCATAACTCCCACTTTTGCACAAGTGGCTGGCATAAGGGTCAACAAATTATTGGACCCCCACACCCTGCAGCTGGGGACAGTGGGCAGCTGATCCACTGTAAAATATGGTGTGACAATAGATGTTACCATTGGAAACATATGTACTCATATGTATGTAGATGTAGCAAACTTTGATCACTACAACATGATAATTGGTATGCCATTTATGCATACCAACAACATAGTCCTTGACTTCATTAAAAATGAAGTCAGAATAGGAAATGAAACCATAGTGGTAGTGAACTTTGCTGGTGAATCAGATACTTGCCTGTACCACCACTGTGCAACTGATAAGAACAACCCAAGTTGACTTGTGGAGGATGTTCAATGAGACAATGTCCATTGAACATCCATAGAAGATGCACAAGATGACAAACAAAGTTTTCAAGGGGAAACATTACCCCACAACAGCTGTCATCTACTAGAAGAAGGGGGGATGATGGTCAAGGAGAACACAAGGTCTCCTCCAAAGAAGGTCAAAACACCCCTCAGAGATTGCAAAAAATGAGACAAAAACCTCATTTAGTAGACAAAACCACTCAGAACCCAATGTTTGAATGGTATTATGACCCCTGTATGCCTGCAGAGTGGAATGCCATGGTCTGCAGCATATGGGAAATGCATCATCCTGGGGATGAACCACCAACATTGACTAGGTTTACACAACCCAATCTCAATGACATAGTTGAGACACAAGGGTTCACCAGGGTATATTACCCTGACAAGATGATATGAGACCAACTTTGCAGTATGCTCATCACTCATCTTCCAGTGGAAGATGACTCAGAGAGGCAGATATAAAATGCTCATATCAATGCCGAGAAAAGAAACTGCCCTCCAGAGTGACAAGGTCAGTATTCCAAGAAGGACATACTGACCCTGTGCCAATGGTGGTTCACTGAATCAAGGACATCATGCATGGCCCTCCAGATGAACTTCCCCCATTTTGTGAAGTAAATCATGAAATAAACCTCATTGACAAGAATAAAAAGTATAATTACTTCACTCCTCAATGTCCTCAATTGTTATGAACTCAGTAAATGTTCATTATACATTTATTAATAATGAATTTCGCTTTATTTATCGTTGTTTTATTTGAAAGCTTTAACCTTTAAATTTGTTATCCATTCCATGTCTTTCATGAAAACTACTAGATTGATTATGTAATCATAAAGTCATACAACATTTGATATTTGATAGACTATTCTAGATTGTTCCTTGAAAGAAGACTTCTTTGATAAAGAACTTTTTGTAAAGAAGTCATCCTAACTATTCATAGTATAATTAAGCTTCCTTCTGTCCCGAGCCAATCTCCAAGTCAAGCATCAGTACATAGAAGAACTCTGATTAAGTTAGACAGTTTCTATGGTAGATATAATTAGATACCTTGTCCATAGGTATATAAGCCATCAACAACTAACAAGTAGAAAGCATTGTTTCTACTTGGTTAGGTGGAGACTCGAATAGAGTTCTTTATCAACTATAAGTGATATGATTTAAGTAACTCTTAAAATCTATATTGCTCTCTAAGTTGCTAAATGTTCTATCAAGGTATAAGACTGACTGTGCAACTACTGTTGTAGTTATCTTAAATGCATTGATCTTACTGTGTAAGTGATACATTGAAAGGTAGCTCATCCATTAGTACACGAGAAGTCTCCTTTGATACAATCTGTGGATATGTATCAGGCCTCTTTATGGACCAAAGCAGCCTCACTATAACATTAAGTAGAAATGATCCTTCTCTATAGCATGGAGTCGTTACCTTGTCTTGGCTGCTCAGCATTGATCATTTAAGGAGTCCCACTTGAGCAGCTAGTGCTTTAGCTTTAGGTCCTAGTTTCTGAAGCTAGCATTAGAAAGAGGGTAGGCATGCATTGCCAACTAGTGTAGATTAGTTGAGGATTGCTGTCCTGCAATCTAAAGGAAATTCCTTAATGGAGCTCTGACTTCGGAGGAAGTTTTGACATGTGAAAGAGGAACTACACTCGTGATAAAGAAGCAGTTACACTTATACAGAGCTAGAAATCTGTAGGGACATAGATCTTCATGAAAGTACCACTGAGAAAAGGTATTACCATAGACACTCAGTTGTGAGGGAAAGAAGATCTATTATCGAAGGAATCTCAAAAGAGATAAAGTTATAAAGCTGGAAGGAGTAAAGAAACTTGCTTCAACTAGCAAACTGGATTCAAAATTGCGACCCCAATTAGGTTCCAAAGCCAAGACAGAGGCACAGTCTTCAAAGACCTCTTATCAGGAGAGTGGTACTACCAAGATGCATGTGGAAGACCCCACTACTTTGAGGCACAGATCCAAAGAAGACTCAATGAGGAATACTCAAGAGAGCAACAGGGAAAGCAAAAACAAGCAGCAAACCCCTTTGCAGGACTTGCAGCTGTCCTCAACCTACTGCAACCAGTCACAAGACAACCAAGCATTGAAGAAGTTACAGATGATCTTGCCAGATTTAATCTCTTGACTCAAGAGAAAGGAAAAGAATGAAGATCTCCATTGCCAGTACCTCAAGCAGAACATTTTGGAAGTTCAACAACAGCTAATCCAACAGTACAAAGATTTGGATTTGAGCATTCTGCTCCATCAACAATGACATTATCATCTCAACAATTTGACTAGTCAAGCGAACAAGCTAGAGGATCAAATCTGAAACATTCAGCTTCAAGAGGATTGGGAACAGGAACATCCAGATCTAGACATAACAGAAGAAGCCCTTCACCTACACAACATTCTGGAACCACCATGTCAACAGGAACCTCAAGCTTTAAGTACCCAAAGCCTACACAGTTCTTTGGAGACCCTACACAGTACAGAAGCTGGAAATCTCTTGTTGAACTCTATTACAAATCCTATAATATTACCAACAATGCCTCAAAAATCAACTATGCCCTTGCTTTACTCAATGGAGCAGCATCAGCATGGTGACAAGATTAGATTTCATTGCATGAAAAAGATGCCACACAGAGAACATGGAGAGAGTTCGTTAATAACCTCGACCAGTCTTTTGCCCCAGTACAACAGACATTCGAGGCTGAACAGGCCTTATGAAACCTCAGGCAGCATGGCAGATATATTGAAGAATATATTGCTGAATTCTCAGTCCTGGCTTCCCAAGCAGGACTCCCTGATAACATGGCCCTTTGGGCATACTTCGTGAATGGACTTGACCCTGCTGTCAGACATGAGGCACTTAGAAATACCAACAACACAATTGAGCAGTGGAAGAATTCAGCCAGAAATGCATACAGAATTGTTCAAGAACAACACAGATATAGAGCAGCAATCAACAGAAGAATTTCCTTTGTGAAGAAGGGACAAAGGAAAGGCAAAGGCTACAGAAGCCAACCCAGTTATAGAAACCAACCCTGTTATCAAAATATCACCTCCCAACCAATTCTACCCCAATATAGAAGAAGCAAATGGGATATGGACATCAATCATATCACTGAATACATCAATGAGCTTGGATTCTCTGATGGAGAAGATGACAAATATCCTGATGAAGAAGAAAGAGAAGAAGATGAGGAAACAGAAGAAGTACAAGCTGTACAATCTTCCAAATCAGGAGTTTCTAACAGTGGATCAGAAACAAATGATGCCCTACTACACCTCATTAATAACATACTTACTGACAAGCAGTGAGCAGCACTCAAGAATGGAGAATGTTTCTTCTGCCAAAAGAAGGGACACTTCTTTAGACAGTGCCCGTCTAGAAGAAATAACACCTCAAAGAACAAGTGAAATAATTTTATATCCAAAGGAAGAACAAACAAGAAACTGATCACCAAAAAGAAAAGACAAATTGATCCAAATGCTATGGTCTATGCCATCCAGGATGGAATAGAAGAAGAACAATATGAAGAATTTTCTGAAAATGAAAATTTTTAAGTACTTCAGAAGATCAACTCAATATCGTCGATCTTCACTCAGGAAAAGGAAAATGTTTTCAAGCTCCTACTGAAATACTAACATCTAAAGGAATCTACAAAGTCAAGACATTATTAGATTCAGGAGCCAGTGGCCAATTTATATCTCCAAATTTAGTTCAAGAACTAAAAATACCGAAGAAGCCACTAGCAAAGGTACAAAATATTTTTAATGCTGACAGATCAGTAAATTCAGGGACAAAATGTACACATTATGTTACAATCAAGATCAAGATAAATGACAAGATCATGAAGATCAATCTAAAAATAGTCAAACTAGGATATAAACAACTATTCCTAGGTATCACATGGTTAAGAAAATACAACCCAGACATAGATTGGGAAAAGAAGACACTCAAATGGTGTGATGAAGAATCAAACACTATACAACTAATTGAACATACAGGTCCACAAATGATCAATAATATTGACTTCAACCAATACATCAACAAGGAATCAAAATTTGAATCAGATTCAGAAGACGAAGAAATAAATCTCAAACACAATACATCTCAAGATTTATATAACAAGACAGAAATGAAAAAGAAGGAATCTGACCCACTTAAAGCAGTACCTAAGAAATTTCATAAATTTCTTAAGGTGTTTAGTAAAGAGAAATCTGAATGAATGCCACCAAGATGACCATGGGATCATAAAATTGAAGTAGATGACAACTTCATTCCAAAACAAATGCCTATCTACCATCTCACACCTCAAGAATGCATCGAACTTGATAGATTTATAGAAGAAAATTTACGAAAAGGATACATTTGTAAATCCCAATCTCCTATGGCCTCTTCTTTCTTTTTGTAGGAAAGAAAGGAGGAGATCTATGACCTTGCCAAGACTATCGCTATCTTAATGACCATACCATTAAGAATGCACACCCTATTCCAAACATCTCAAGAATTATGGATAAACTCAAAGGAGCTAAATACTTCACCAAACTAGATGTCCATCTAGGATATAACAATGTCCAAATTCGAGAAGGAGATGAATGGAAGGCAGCATTTCATACTCCAAATGGACTATATGAACCCACAGTCATGTTCTTTGGCATGACAAATTCACCAGCTACCTTCCAATCCATGATGGATCACCTTTTCCAAGACATGCTATCTAAAAATGAAACCATTATCTATATGGATGACATTCTCATCCCAGCTAAGACTATCAAAGAACTTGATCATTATACACTCAAAGTTCTTAAAATTCTTGACAAAAACGACCTCTATCTCAAAACAGAGAAATGTGAATTTGAGAAACAACATCTAGAGTACCTCGGATTCATAATTAAACCAGATTCGATTGAAATGGACAAAATCAAATTGAAAGGAATAGAAGGTTGGCCAATTCCAAAGACTGCCAAGAACATCCAAAAATTCATCGGTTTCTGTAATTTTTACTGAAAGTTCATTAAGAACTATGCTCAAATTGCACAACCATTGAATGCTTTAATGTGAAAAACAAAGAGGTTTGAATGGAATCCCAAAGCTCAGAAAGCCTTTGAATTTCTAAAACAACAATTTTTACAACACCCCATTCTACAAATGGTAGATGAAACTAAACCATTTGAAATTGAATGCAATGCATCAGCATATGCTATAGGAGCAGTTCTTTTACAAAGAGACTCAAATGGAGATAAGCATCCAGTAGCTTACTTCTCTAGAGCCCTCAACCCAGCTGAGCAAAACTACCATACTTCTGATAGAGAATTCTTATCTATCATTGAAGCTCTCAAAGAATGGAGACACTACCTGGAAGGATTACCACATCAGCTAATCATTTGGTCTGATCATGGGAACCTAATTAGATGGAGAGAACCACAACAGCTTAGTCATTGACAAGCTAGATGGATGTTGCACATGACAAGATTTAATTATGTGATCAAACATCTTCCTGGGAAACAAAATGTATTGGCAGATGCACTCAGCAGAAGACCAGATATGATTCCCAAAGGAATTGACAATGAAAATTTGATCACCATTCCATCAGAAAAATTTATCAATTTTCTTTCTGAAGAATTAAAAGAAGAGATCATCAAGAAGAAATCAAAAATCGAGATGCAAGATAGATTTACCTCAGATAACAAAGACTTCGTTCAATTCCAAAACAAAATAGTTGTACCTGATGACCCAGACATAAAACATAAAATATTACAATTCACACATGACCATCCTACCTCAGGACACCCTGGAATATGAGATACTCTACAGAAACTTCAAAAAGAAATTTATTGGCCTGGTATGAACACATATGTTCATAACTATGTCAAAGGATGCCCAACATGCCAGCAATACAAAATCAATCAACATCTGACTAAACCTCCATTACAACCAATCAAGGGACCATCATCTAGAAGACCCTTCACCCAAATCTTGATGGATCTCATCACAGATCTACCCCCAGATGATGGTTTTGATGCTATTTTGTCCATAGTGGACCATGGACTTATGAAAGGGATAATTCTAACAGCTACACAGAAGACTGCCACTTCTGATGATATTGCCAAAATCTTGATCAAGAAAGTCTTTTCCAAATATGGAACACCCCAAAAGGTTATTTCAGATCGAGATCCAAGATTTGCAGTGAGATCAATGCAAGAATTCTACAAGAAACTGAACATCAAACCAGCAATGTCAACTGCTTATCATCCACAAACAGGTGGTACAACAGAAAGATACAATCAAGAAATAGAATTTTACTTAGCTGTTTACACTTCAAAGAATCCACATTCATGGAGAAGAGCACTCCCTATGATTGAATTTGTTCACAATACTAAACCACATGCTGGAAGAACGAATACACCTTATGAATTGATCTTAGGCTATAATCCTAAAACATTCATAGGCAACAAAGAAGAGACAAAGATACCATCAGTTAATGAGAAAGTTCTATCTCTAGAACAGATGAGAGAAGCAGCACTTGAAGTGCATGAACAAATATGAAGAACTATGACAGCTAGACAAAATAAACCTTGGAACCCATTCAAGGTTGGAGACAAAGTCTGGCTAGATAACTGAAACTTGCCTCTTCCATATGCTTCAAAGAAGCTCAACCAAAGAAGAGAAGGACCTTTCACTATTATCTGTCAAACTTCACCAGTAACATATGAATTGAAGCTTCCAATGAAATGGAAGATTCACAACAAATTTCATGCTTCACTTCTAACTCCAGTGGTGGAAAACAACATCTATAGAAAACACCATACAAATCCACCACCAATCTTAGTTTCTGGAGAAGAAGAATATGAGATCAAAACAATTCTAAAGCATAGAACTCAAAGAAGACATTTAGAATACCTTATATGATGGAAAGGCTATGGACCAACTGAAGATTCATGGGAGCCTGAAGGAAACTTGTCAAATGCCAAACAAATACTTCAAGAGTATAAAAGACTGAAGAAACTTGCATAACATTCCCCAGACAAATGTCCTCTGCTATCAATGAAAACACAGTCACTACCACCTTGAACCCTCCCTCTCTGAAGCCTCAGGCAGAAAGAGAGACTCTCCCAAGCAGCAAGACTTCGCTATGACATCAACCAAGTCAAGCTGAAGTACCTGGTAGTGAAGATGCCACCTTACGACACATCTTTCTACATGAGGGAACAGCCTGTGACTTTCTGTCCAGTTACAGCTGGAATGCTAAACTCATTAACATACTGCAATCCCTCGGGACTGCATTTGATGAGTTCACTATTATGTGAAGCAATTATATCACACAATCCAAGAAATTGGACCACAAACTGCGTGAACTGGCATGCTGTCTCACTCCAGGTCCCTATATTAGCAACATCATCTGGAGAATCCAGACCATTGAGCCTGAGTTCTATCTCCAGCCTGCAGCAATCAGTAAACCAGCTCCAGACGGATTTACACTGTGTCCTAGCTGCCCCCGAGAACTTGCACATCAAACATCTACCCCTCCTTTGCCAGGATCTCTCAAATCTGGAGAACTGGCTAAAAATGACAACAATCCTTTGACTCGCACAACTCCAAAAGATGATCAACATGCTTCTCACAGTGCCACAACAAGTGTTCCAAATATATGACCCCAACACTGACACTGCCACTTATGTAGTTGAGTGGGCCATTTCCAGACACAGTGCAAAATGTACTACTGTGTCCACTGTGAATGTTCTGCCCCTGGACACTTTTCCAAGTTTTGTTCCAGAAATCCTTATCCAGGTGTTGATCAATGGGACCTACCTGCAACTGCCTTGGAAAAATTGGAGCAGCTTGAAGATGACTGGTGAGACGCCCCAAATGAAAATAGGGGTAAATTCAAACAATTTCGGCCGTTTAGACTATGAAAATAACATAGTTAATTAAGTAGACCCTCCCCAGTTACTGAACAAGGAAAAGAACATACCTAAAAAGGAAGTAGCTACTCTGCTACAATGGAGTGAGCC